>VZTO01007324.1:31763-46616 GCA_013400615.1 Syrrhaptes paradoxus | reverse complement strand
TACCATATTGCAAAATAATTTTCTGCTTCCAAGTACACTAATGTAAATGCAAAGTTATACTCCTTAATGTGATGGAATTATTTTAGCTTTTGCAACAATGTATGTAAGTTGGGGTAACGGAGGTGCAGTCAATGACCTAAAGATAAGTGGAGGTTTGGCTGCAGGGGTCAGGGTCAGCTGCGAGCCAGCTGCTGGAGGGGCAGCCACAGCCAGGACCAACCTCGTCCCATGGGAGCTGCCTTCATCTGAGGCTCTGCCACAGGGTCTAGTCGGAGCTGCAGCCCCACCACATCACAGCCCTGCCTGTCCCTAGCCATGGGCTGCTGGCCCAGACCTCCTGGCCCTACCCAGTGGGATTTTTGTCAGCAAAGATGGACACTGCCTGTCTTGTCATTATGCTCAGCCCCTGGCTTCCCTTGCTAATCCCTGATAGTAGATGTGGATAAAGAGATGTAATTGGAAATCTATCTTCAAATTAAGTCAAGATGTTCAGAAGAAAACAACAAAGGTAAGACAGAGGACAGAAAAAACCCCATAGAATTAGAAAGTGTGAAGAAATTAGAGTCTATAAAACATATTAAGGCAAAGCTATATATAGAGACCTTTAATTATTAGACTCCTTCCTACAGCCACCAGAGATGGAGCATACAGCATTCTTGATATCCCTCCTATACCTGACTCAGACATCAGAGAAATGTCATAACAGTGTTGTTTTTAACAAAAGCAGCAGATCTGAGAGCACACTAAGGTGTTTTTGATCTAGCGGACTTTAAGAAAAAGAAATAAACTAGATTATTGTTATCTTAAACAAATATAAGACACAGAGGGAGTTTTACATTTTATTTAACATATCAAGAGCAGCCCAAATCACTATGGAGAAAAAGTAAGGGATTAAAATCCTTGGGAAACTGATCTCAATGGAAAACAGCTAAAAGAACAGGCTGAGTCAAATTCTGACCAAGAGGCAGAATCACACTGTGAAATAACAAACTGGTGAAACCAGGATAGAGAAGGTACCAAAGCATAAGGTAAAGGCAAGTTGCAGTACGAATCCCAAGCCTATCAATATTGTGGAGGACTGTATTGCTAGTATGAGCAACATGTATGTAGAAAGGTTAAAGGGAGGATTAAAATCCTTGAGTAACTGATTATAAGTGAAAACTGTTAAGGAAAAAACAGTAACATGGAAACTAAAATACAGGTGAAATGGAAAGATACATTTATACATACAGCTAAAAGCAGAGAATGGGAAAAAGAAGGAGGGGTGAGTATGTGTGTAATATGGGAAAAAGAGATGTGAAATTTTGCTTTCAAGACTTCTCACCTCATAACCAATTTCTGACAAATTCAGTAATATGCCAGAAGTTTCCTGAAGTAGCCATTAACAGCCCTCCCAGATGGAGACCATTATTCAATGGAATAATGATTCATTAGGAAGGGATAACATCCTCTTCCATCAACAAGTTACAGTGCACTTCCACATTCAGGGAGCAAGAGGAAAGAGTAAAAAGAGAACAATGAGAACTGTTCAAGAATCCAGGAAGATGGGAGCTAAGTAAATAAAGGTAGTGAAGGAGGTACAAGACTGTTTCAGACTATTTGGGGCTTCAGTCATGTAAATTTTAGGGCTTCAAAACAAACAAGGATATTGAGGGACTATAAAGGTAACCCAAATCATTAAGAAAAAGTAATTTGAATATAACCTTATCATACTTCAAGGTAGTTATCTATATATAAATAATTTTATATAGAATTATGTATGTTAGTGCCAAAAAGTACAAAGTGAAACTATCTTTCCCCTCCTGACTCTATGAAATTATAGTGCTTTTTGTGTATAAAAGAGGATATAGAGTCTTATATGTATAAAAGAGGATTTAGACACTGTCATGAATAATCTGTTAATAAACACAGCAGCAAGTATTTATAGTTAATGTTGAAAGGCTCTAAAAGGAGTTTTAATTTCTACAAGAAAGAGACTTATTTGATAGTATCATGCAAGCAGGAGACATCCTCTCCTTTTGGAAGAAACAAGGGTAGTTTAAAACTCTAAAGAGAGGTGGGATTTGACCAGCTGCTCAGGCTTTTGAGGTGCTAAAGTAAATATGAAAAGCACTCTCCCTTCAATTAATTCTCTAAAGGAATTCCTCTCTGGAACCTGCCAAACACATATAGCTATGCTGGGGTGAGATGAGGAGATGAAATCTGCCAAAATCATAGAAGGAGTAAAGGTTTATCCTTTCCAGTATCTTCTACTTTGATTGTGTTAGAAAAAAAAAATAATCCTTTAGAGGCTTTGAGTGCTTAGTCCTTTCAATCAATTGATGTACTTTGCATGAAAGAGAAAAGGGGGCAATTTTTGAAATACGTGCAACTTTTACAAGGACCATGATAGATACATAGAAATTTAAAGCTTAAAGGATAGACCAGGGAAAATGGAGAAGGTATTACTCATTCTCCACTGAGGAAATTTACACAGAGCAATGTTATTAAATACTCCACAGATAGTAGATATCTCCAGCCAGGATCCCATACATATTTCAGCAGTGATGCAACATGCTAGGGAGGCTGTTGAGAAAGAAATTATTTTCCTTTCCGGGGTGTGCTTGCACGGAGATGCAAGAGGGACCAGAATGACCACATTGTGGTGAGTAACATAACTTTAGATCCACTGTTTGCTTGTTGAACGCTCCTTGCAAAGGCACTCTCCTTGTACAGAAGAAAAAAATGATACCTGCCTCATTGCTACCGTCTGCTACGTGGCTCTGTGTGGAGAGGATTTTTTCATCCACCATAGAAAATCTCATAGCCTTAAATATGATGGAGAAACAATCCCAGCAGGACCAGCAGAACGGAGGGTAGGTTCTTTGAAATATGGATGCCGTTTCATAGAACACAAAATCAGCAGTACATGAAACCTGACCATATGACAAAACGGATGTTTTTCAAAATTGCAAGAATGTAAACATCAAGGTTGAAAAGAGGTTGTAAACTGTAACACACAGAACATACCCGCAGAAATTTATAAAAGTATGGGTACAAACATCTGTAAGGTGGCTATAGTTGCATCAAATTGTTGCTTCTACACAAAGGAAATAAGGATGCTTTCAGAAAAGCAAAACAGGGACATTTCTGTTTCTAAGGGTTAACATCATTCTGAAAATATTCTTCTGTCTGGGAATAAAGTACCATATCTCCAAAGGTATTTTCTTTTTTTAAAAGATCAGGCAGTAGCAATAAAACAGCTCTAAAGTCTGAGAGAGGAGGTTTTTTTCAACATCTCTCATTCGTTTGTAGCCTTTATCTACTTGTCTTTACACTAAAGAATCAGGACAGAACAAGTTCCCATAACTCCTGATGAGCTGCGAGTAAAGGAGTATATTAACAGAGATTGTAAAACCTGCTCCACAGCATTACGTATGCGGAAGAATTTAGAAAGGCAATGACAAATAACCTTGGGGCCATTTTTCTAAACTTTGGGAACCAGATGCATGATGGAAAGTGGACCCAAATACATACTTAATAAAGTTGAAAGTTATTTGAAGGTGTTTTAATTAAAATAAAAAATCTGAGTATATAGCTCACTTTAGTGCAAATAAGGCAGCACATGAGACCCACTAACTCTAATAAGAACTCATGAAATTCAGAGGCCCATCAAAAGCAGGTACATCCTAGACATGGCACTCCCACCACAGTTGATGAAGACTAGACCCTGCCTATGTGTATGAGTTATGTTTATTTCTAGAAATGGGTCTCAGCATGTGTAACAACTAGTTTTTAGAAGCCAATATTAATCTCACAGCTGATAAAAGATACTGAAACCTGAGCAGTATTTTAACTGGCATTTCCCTTAAATAAATAAAAAATCACTCTTTTTTTTTTTAGTAGCAATGGACATCTATATTTCTGGTCACATATCAAGTTGTAAAAGTATTCCTTTTCTAAAAAAAAAATATTTTATTGATGTATAACTTGGCTGTGATTCTAAGAGTTGTTATGGGCAGCAAAATAACCTTGCACTTCCTTCCATCTGGGTCATTAGACTTGGCCTTCCTATGGCAATGATGATTTTCTCTGACTTTGATCTCTTAAAAGGATGACTACTTTGATATCAATATATGTCATATAATAGTTGCTTCACAGAAAATAAAATACAGTAAAATCAAGCACCATGTGGAGAATAGCTTAACTCTTAGCCATTTAGAGCTCTAAATTCTAAGAAGATACATTAAAAAGAGAGAATAAAAAGTACAATACCTAAAAAGCCAAGAAAAGTTCCTCTTCTTGCTTGGTTTAAATAATAATTCAAGGCAGACAAATCAAGTTTTTCATGTACCAAAGGCTGAATCTAATTTATCAAAAATGTATCACTAGCGACACATTTTGGTGATTTTTTTGCCAAAAACCTTCTTCTTTGCATTTCTCATATAAGCTCTGGGTAATGCTGTGATACAGATCTTTCCAAACCAAAAGAACTACAACTAGAAATACAGTTTCATTGTTTTGCTCAGTTGCACTGTAAAGTGCAAATACAGAGAAGTTAAGGTATCTTATAAACATGCATAAATACTACTTTTCTCAGTTTAGCCTATAGAAAACAACATATTCACCAGCCAAACAAAACAAATCCTCATTGAGAATCCACTGAAAAGAGTTTATTTTCATATCTCAGTAGATGCTAAGTCTGGCCTAATGGGAAGAGGTAAGGTTCTGAACAGCAGATCTTTCCTCAGCCTGCAGGCCAATTGTGGGGAAGGAATATCCCATAGCTAAACACAGAAACGTTGTACTGGGTCTCTCTGGGGCAAAGATGCTTCCCCCACATGTAGATCTTAGGAATTAGAAATGAATTTGCTACACGTCATGTCATTCTTCTTCCTTCTGCTCAATCTTTGAACGAACACAAAGCAAGAAGAGAAGTTTACGGTACAGGAGTTGGAAACAAAACTCAAAGCCTGTTTTCCAAAGTATCTAACTAAATGGCTTCAGAGTGGTGCTATACACTGTGACAAGCCCAGCATATTCCCCCAAACCATTCAACACTCCAGTAAGCAATGGTGTGACATTTTCACATGACACATTATCATTTTAGTGAAATATAAGTTATTAAACGTACTTCAGAATTGTCTGGCACTTGGATATGTGGGAATACTCCATTCTAAAGAACCTCCTCCCTGTATTATTCTCTTTGTCTTGCACAAACTGGCACAGCCAAGTGATCCCCATTAATGTCAAAAGAGTGCTTCCACTGCAAAAAATGCAAAGAATAGCACTACAAATAAATTAAAATAATAAGATGTTCAGATTACTTTTAGACATAAAACTCAAAATTATTTTGACAGTAGAAGCATCTTGTGGTCCTTACACTAACTTATGAAGAACTTTATAGCTACCGATATATACATATATTAATCTTTCAAACTTCAGTGCCCAAAGTAACAGTCACTGAACTTGTAAGAAGCAAAGGTTCTTGAACCCAATCATCTGCTAATAAGTGATTTAAAAACCTTTTCTACAAATGCCTGTGTATAACTAACAGAACTGCAGAATGCAACTTTGCTGTGGCGGAAAGTTTACATTCATTTTAATTGCAGAGATATAGATGTGACAATAGGTCCAATTAAGTGACCTACTGTGCTAAGTTGGCCTTATCTAACTCTATAAAATCACGATAACTAGGTATAATGAAAAAAAATAAATTATTTCTTCAGTATAGCCTATTTTGAGAATTTTAACTAATTGAGAAATGTGGTCAATCTGTGTGGTTTCATCATTAATTCGGGGTTGCAAAAGCTTGATCCTTTTGTCTGTTAACTATAAGACAATATATCCGTGGTTCTCAGAAACTTTAGCAGCAAGAGGACTGCCTGTGTATTTCAAATGGCACGGAATATGAACCTCTGCTTTAAGTTCAGAACATAACCACTGTAAGAGGCAGAAAGGATGAGGTGCTTATAGGAAGCAGAGCAGTTGGTAACAGCAATCTAGAAACTAAAGAAAAATTGGAAGAGTTGTGAAGGAAGGAGAAGTGGAAAAGGGAAGAAGGATAAATTAAAACTGAGAGAATGCCTCTAAACATGAAGTACTGGACTGCCACCTCAGTAGGATTTAAATCAGATCAGGTAGTAAAAAGTGTCTATCAGGAGGCCATGGCATTCTGCATAGGCCTGCTGCTGTCAGGGATGTTAGACTCCCTCCAGAAGCCGAAGTAGCTTGTAAGGAACTTTGTTAAGTGTACTGCATGCAGCAAGAGCATACTTTTAACGAAGGAAACACACAGGATCCAGGAAAACAGCCAAGGGAGACACACAGAGTGGGAGCTACGGCTTAAGCGATACGCCAGCTCTTGCCCATTCTTTCTCACAAGTCTGATGTGTGGAGCCACTATCGAGGCCACTTCTTGTTTTGTGCTATGTGGTGTTGCCGCAGAAGGTACTGATATCGGAAAGAGAAAGCATACTGAGGAAGCCATTCATAGCAGGCCTATGCAGTAGAACGGGTCGTTCTTCACCAGTTACCCCAAGAACCTGTACTCGTGATGGTCCCGCGTGCCCCGAGCGCCGGCAGGCAGGCTCAGGAGGCCGCTCGCCACTGCCTCAGCCTCTCACGCACACCGCTAGGCCTCGCGGGACCGAGACGCCTGCGCGGGCAGGGCTGCCGCGCATCCCCGCGTGGTTCGCCGGGGCTCTTCCTCAGGGACCTGTGCAGGCGGCGGCCGAGGCAGCGGTCGCTCCGCGCAGGCACGTCCCCGCCAGCGCGAGACGCCACCGCCCGTCTCGAGGACAGCAGGGGTTCCCCCGCGGTGAGCCCAGTGCGTGCGCACGCGCGCTGCAGGCCCGGCACCCCACAGAGAGCTCACGGGGCCTCTGAGGGGAGCGCCCACCCCGGAGCCGCCGCTTCCCGTCCCCGCCCTCCTCGGCCCGCCTCCCCTCCCGGTACCGCCACACCCACAGGGGGCGCTGCCCCGCACGGCCGCACCGCACATCCGTGCCCTGGGAAAGGGGCGGTCCACTCGGGCTGCCACCACTCCCCCTCAGCCGCCCGAACCCGTCAGCACCGCGACGCAGGGAGGGGGCGGGCCCGGAAGCGGCGGGGACCTCTGTTGGCCCTTTTCTCCCCTAACCCCGCCTCCTCGGGCCCTGCGCTTCCGGCGCCGCTTGCGCGGAGGGGAGGGCGGTGCTAGGCGCTCTCCCCCGCCTCCGTCTCCGGGGCGCGCGCGCTGGCCGGCGGTCGGCGCAGGGACAGGCGCGCAGGCGCGCCGCCGTGTGGGCGGGAGGGCGGGGCAGGGTGGGCGGTTGGTGGGGGGAAGGTGTGAGCAGCCGCTCGCGCGCGGCGGTTAGCTGGGGCGCGCGGCGGCCGGCGGCGGCCGTACCCCTCTCTTCCCCCTCTCTTCCCCCTCGCGACGGGCCGGGCGGCGCGAGGCGGCCCCGCGCGCTCTCCGCTGCCCCTCGCTCCCCTTAGCCGGCCGGGCCCCCGCCGCCGTTGGATGCGGGGCGGCGGCGGCAGCGGCAGCGCCGCGCGGAGCCGGGGTGTAAGATGGAGGGCCTGACGCTGAGCGAGGCGGAGCAGCGCTACTACTGCGACCTCTTCTCCTACTGCGACACTGAGAGCACCAAGAAAGTGGCGTCCAACGGGCGGGTCCTGGAGCTCTTCCGCGCAGCGCAGCTGCCTAACGACGTGGTCATGCAGGTAAGCCGTTGCGGGGCCCCAGGGGGGCGGCGGGCCCGGGCACCGCCCCGCCGTTAGTGACCGCGGGGAGACAGTCCCGTCCGGTGCTGCCGGCCCTCTCCGCCGCGCTCGGCTCGGCCCTCGCCCCCTTGCCCGCCCAGCAGCCCTTTGGCGGGGGTCGTCCCGCCGGCGGGCCAGCGCATGGAGGCCGGAGTGGGACCCGCCTGGAGCGTCGGCAGCTATTGTCCGGCCCGGGAGCCGACCACCTGAGCCCGAGCGGGGGGGAAGGCTGAGCCTCTCCGGCAGAGAGGGAAGGGCGGGGGATGCAGCGAGTGGCTGTGCTGAGCGTGCCTGTAGTGGGCCCCGTTTGTGGACTTGCGGGGCCTCTGACCGCAAGGCTAGGAAGGGGCTGTGGGTAATCGCTGCTGGTGATGCCCAGCAACTGGTAGGAAAGTGTCTTGTTCTCTTTGTGTCAGCAGAGGCCCTCCAAAGCATGAGAACCCCAAAGCGTATTGGGGGTGTGGGGGAGATTCATCCCACAGTCTGCTAATGAAGAGCAACATAGAAGGAAATCTGGGTTTGTATTGGTGGGTGCTACTGGTGCTAATCCACTTCACCTGAGCCATGCACTCTTTTTGGATATCAGTTCCTGGCAGGTACTAGCTTACCTGTAGTCATCAAAACATTTATAACAATGAAAAATGCAGTGTTAAGAATGACATGGGCCCATACTTGCAATATGTGTATGCACACTTCCTTGGCCGTGTTACATCTAAAAGGTGTAGCGGTATTGCAGAACTACAGACACAGAAAAGGGAAAGTGTGCTCTGATGTGCCTTATTTGAGGCACAATTATTTGAGGAAAGTGTTCCAGTGAGCTGTTCTTGTGAACAGCAATTTGGAATAATTTGCTGCTTCTGCAGTTTCTTCTGTCACTGTTCAATGCTTTAAAGTTTATATAGTGTTTTGAGCTGCTGTGGGTAAAACTGTATCTGAAAAGCTATGCTGCCTTTTATGCAGTTTCATCCTCAGCCTAGTGAGATAAGCAGCCCTTTTAACAAAGCATTAAAGTTACTGTAGCCAGAAATACAGTACACAAATTTTAACATACTGTGATTTAGTACCAGATTTCAGGAGAATACTTACACTTAACTGTTACTGTTGGTGCGTTTTGGACTCATGAGAGCATCTCGGTTAGTTAAAATGAGTTTAAGATGCAAAAAAGTGGAAGAGGGCTGAATAAGAAACGCCTCTTACTGGTAAAACTAGTAGTCTCTTATGTGATGACTTGCTAGACTGGACTTAATGGTAAGAGAGTCTGCACATTCAATATTATGAGTGATGTTTCTCAAGGGCCACCCACTGCTGCTTTTTGTGTGTGGCCAACCAGTTTCAGAAAAATCACTCCATGAATATGAATGTTTATGTGTTTGTTGTATTTAAAATCTATTTTCCATAAAACTTGTCTGGATCACTGTGAAGATCGAGCAGACTAGTGCTAGAGATTTTGTTTTATGCAAGGATTTAGTGCAAGAAGGGAAGACTTGGAATTTTGAATACAAGTGGCTACAGATTATATTCTTATCTGTTGCAGAGGAGGTCACGTATTTTCTTGCAAAGTAGATCACATCTGAAGAAGATAAACTATTAAGGCATCATTCCATGGGTTCTAAATAAATTAACTCAAGAAACAGACCTGGCTTATCACTGTAGTGATCTCAAGAAAAACCTTGCAGTTAAAACAGCAAACAAGATGTTAGATTGCATGAGGAATGAGACTGTAAATAATATAAAGAAAGTCAAAATGCCCTTAGCAGGCTGACCCATTTTAATATCTTGTGCAGTCACTGTTGGTCACCTGTAAAATAACTTGTACTTGTGAGGGAGATAGTCTAGTTATTTTATGTTCTTCTTGAAGTATGGCTGTACTTCAGATTAACACGGGCATGAATACATTGGATGAGGGTTCTTCCAAAGGAAATTGCATTTGGTGCTTTGCAAGCTGTGACTATGTAACTAAAACATCAAGATGATATAGTTTAAGAGGGAAACTCTGTGGAGGAGATGAAGTTATTTTTCACTTGACTCAGCTGCCTGAACTCATGGCTCAGTTGCGTGTGCATCAGTGTTTGCATTAGCAAGTAATGTGACACAACAGGCATCATGCTGGGGAGCTGCCATCCGCTGTGTGTATGTATTTCAGAAGCTTTCCTTTGATCAAGTTCTGACCTGGTCCTGTGGACTCCATGTTAGTTGCAATTTGTTAGCTGTACTCCTAGAGTGTTATCTTCTGGGTTAGCATCATACAAAAGAAATATAGTTGCCTAATCTGGAGTGGGCTGCACAGTATGAGCCAGAGCAGTGAGGGTGATCAGAAATTGGCTTCAAAAGCACATTTCACATCTGACCTAAAATGCTAGTGTAGGTGTGCTCTTGAAGTCAGTTCTTGGTGCCTCTGGACTGGTGGTGAAGTTGATTGTAAAACCTTCAGTTCCAACATCTAAAATGCACCTGAAGTATGGTAACAGAGCAGTTAGTAGACTTGGTTTCAAATACTTCTTTCAATTTCAGAAATCCTACAAAAGGGTGACCAGGACTGAGCTGTGTAAAATTTAGCATTAGGTGCTAACTTACTTCTGCTTCACACTGTTAGTTGGGAATTTTGTAGAACAGTCTGTTCTTTCTGCAATAGTGTACAACTTGATTTCAGAAATTTAATTCAGGAAAAAACATTGAAGACAGTGTTAGCAACTCTATTCTGAGTCTCAAATATATCTCTGTAAAGGTGCAATTTTTAGAGTTAGCTGATTTTTTTTTAAACTTTGTTAGATATGTTGTTAAGACTTCTAGGCCTTATTGGGAGAAGGAGAGCATTGCAAAGCTAAGTAACTAACACTGGTCACGTAGATGCTCAGAGCAAAACAGATTGAGATGGGAAGGCAATGTAAAGTAAAGGGCACAGTAGCTTCAGGTAAACTTGTATGGAAGTGCTCAGGAATAACCAGACCAGATTTGAGCAGTCCTGTTTGGCCAGGCAATGGCATGGCCACTAATTCTGGGATCAGAGAATGCCGTAATCTTTGTTTTATGTTAGCAAAAAGCCAGAAGCTTGTGTTCATTCTTTGAAGCTTTTCTGTCTTACGTTTGTTCTGGCATAGTGATGAAAGGTGGTGTGTGGAGAAAAAATTAAAAAAGTAAGAAAATAATTAGTAGCAAGGAATATCAGTCATTGGAACGCTTCAGTTATAAAGGAGGTCTGAAAGGAATTAAAATGTCTGTATACGTGCTGCTCTCTTCAGCATTTAGCACTTGGGTAGAAATTTTTCAGGAAAAATATTCAGCTTAGTGCTGCATGTCGGGAGCATCTACAGTTAGAACATCTGTGTGACCCCCCTTGCACTATTTGTTATTGGAGAAATAATTTGAAGTACTAAATGTATTATTGCTGTAAAATATTGCTCCAGTGCCTGCTAGATGCTTTCTTGGTACTTATATAGATCCTTTGGCTGCTACTGTTTGTTCCAGAAAATACGATCACTTGAGTGTTACAGAATCATTCTGGAGTCTCAAATTGTCACAGACTGGCTCAGGCATTGACAGTTCTCACTTAAGTGTGGTTTTTCATCTCCTATTGCTTGAACTCTTCATGACACTGGAGAAAGGAGGCACCCTTGTTTTGAGGGCAGTTCTTAGGAGGTAGATACATGAATACATCTTTCCCTTCTAAGATGGGTTTCTTTGGGCAAGGCATAAAATACTTTGCAGAGTTGCAAGTGCTCTTGGTGTGACATTCTGTTCAGTTGGCTCACTTCTACCTTTTCTGCCCCTCTTAAATGTAAAGCACACAACTTTCTTGAGGCTGCAACCTTAAAAGAAGTTTAGAGTCAAATGAACGAACTGTTGCTACCAGCCACATGTTCCCATGTGTGTTGTAGCTTCGGAGGTGTTCGTTGGTTTCATAGTAGACAGATTCAGTTTAATAGAAGAGCGAATTTCCAATACAGTAACTTTTTGCTGGCTTACTGAATGGAGTAATCATAGTGTGTGATCAGATAGATGAGTAACATTTGGTACTCAGGAATGGGGAACTGCAGCTGAGAGTAGACGGTTATTATTTAGGTTAAGCAGTAATGTAAATTACATAGGAAGAGGAGACAGGTATGTGGAAAATCTCCTTTTAAAAGAACCTCTCTTTGTGCATTGAGAATTAAAAATGGTTCTTGTAGGTCCCCAGGCTGTCCTTTGTTGCTTCAGATTTTTTGATTTCCAGTTGTTCTTGCTGCTTTATTACCATTGCTGCTTGTAAGATACCTTTCTCGTGAGCACTCTGCCAGAACAGCAGTAGAAAGAATCTTAACACAAGAAAAGAGCAACTCTGCCTTGAGGACTTTCAGCCATGACTTTTTATTTGGGAGGATAGTAGTTGATTTCTAAGTGAATGTTCATCTGGCTGTCTGAATCTTCCTTTGTTGGTGCTATTGAACATGTCAGAAAGGAATAGTCTTTATTCTGTTCTCTTTTTGAAGGTATTTGGCAATAATTTGTTTTGATGCCGCAGACTACTTTTGTAATGGGTTGAAGTCAGTAATGACCTGGAACACAACTGGTTCAAAAAGTACTACAGTAGGTGAAAATTCTGATGTAGCTTTTTGTGTGTGTGTGGTGGTCAACATATTCACTTGTTATAATAGGTATTTATTGTGTGCATCAGTCAGAAATCAGAATTTTAAATTTTCAGTGCTTTTTGTCTGCTGCTTTTCTATAAACAGAGTGAAAACATGACTCCAAATCTGCCAACCCTTGGAGTAGACACCCTTGTAAAACAGATTCCAAAGTACAGGGGCAGAATTATTCGCCTGTGGCTTAAAATACTAGGTCTTTTTTTGAGCAGATAGTTAACTTTTTTATTTCTGATATTATTGATTCTGAAACTTCATTTGATTGAAACATATGTATGTTTGAACCTGAAATGACCTGTGGAATGGGAGAGCATGTGGAAGCATGCAGTGTGAAAATCAAGGGCAGAAAAGTATTAGGAGAGGCTCAGACAGTAGGAGACTCTAAATAGTTCATCGCCAGAGAGCGTCTGTCATCTTGAAAGTCCTCCAGTACTATTGGTTTTATTTCTTTAAAGACCTATGTTCTGAAGCCAGGTTTGTGGCACTGACTGAGATCCATCTTCATGGAGCAGTGGTCAGTAAGACTTAAAAGGAAGACTTTAAGATTTGTGTTTGTGACAAAGTACAACAATGTCCCAAATATAGCCTGTGTCTGGATATTCTTAGTATCAACTAATTAAGAATATTTACTACTATGCTTCTTAAGTATCTAATAAGATAAATATATGTATTGGAGGTAATATTATGCTTGCTGTTCAGCACATGAACATTTCCTACTTCACACTTAGTGAGTTCAATATAGCAGTTCTTTATATCCTTCATAAATGCTTTTGCAAATGATCTTTGAACAGGTTTAAGACAGTTTAAATGTTTATCATATACTGCTAATAGTGCTGAAACATAGAAGTCAGAGCAATACTTGGACTGTTTCTTTTGGTGGAATTTTGTTTGTCCTGTCTCAATTTTTTTTTTCTTCTGTGCCACCATGTGCCAAAGTTTGTGGAGCCTTGCAGAGAACTAGGTCAGAGACTTGACTTGGTTAAAAATAACTCATCAAAAGAACAATCTTTGTCAGTTCTTTGTCTTGTTCCTGCTACGGGGTGCTGTCAACAACTGTTGAATCTGAGAGCTACCTGTCAAGTGAGGTTTTCTGAAGAAAAGTTAAAACTTCTTGATAACTCATCAGTATTGCTTCATCCAGTTGATAGGTGAAAGACTGCAGTTAGAAAACTGTGTCAGGCTGTGGCCTGCAGTTAGTGAGATGGAGTAATGAAGTGACAGGAATTGATCTGTTAAACAGTGGGTGCGGAATAACGAGATTAGAAGGTAACAAATTGTGAGGAAATTTGTTTTATTTAGAAAAAAGCACAAAGGCGTTTTCATACATCTTGGGTATGTAGTGATGGTCAGATTTTTTTCTGCTACAATAGCAATGATTAGGAAATATTTTTTCCAACTTTGCTTACGTGTCCCCAGATTACATTACACTGTAGAGATATGGCTAATTTTTGTTGTAGTTGAGGCGAGTGGATTACATGACTTCAGGAGAGCACCTTTGTAGGACAGCATATTGTAGTACCCAATTTGAGGCTGTATTCCAATAAACTTTTAATTTGGAAAACATCCTGCCATATCTGCTTAATGCTTAAGTTTGCAAAGAGCTTTAGAATTCTCATCAATTAATTGCTGCAATAATGTTTTTAATTTTAAACTGTGGATCAAAATCTGTATGTAATCAGTTACATTTTTATTAAATAACCTAAAACTGAATGCAGCTTATTCTTTTTAAATTTTTAGCTTTTTTTATCTGAAGTAAATCACTAGCTTCTTTTAAAGTATTGGTTGCTTTTCATTAAAGGATTACTGTTAATATGCGCAGTAAAACTCAAAAATCATGTACTGAATACTGAAGCATAAGTATATTCATATGGTCTAGTCTAACTCAAGTTTGTATCAAATATTGTAAAATGAATGTGAAAACCTGTTTTGCACTTCTGGTGCCCAGTCTGTATGATATTGTTCATGCTAATTGTTTCATTTAAACATAAGAGAAAAGTTTTGTGCTGGAATGGTGATCAAATACTGGAAGAGGTTGCTCATAGAGGTTGTAGAGTCTCCCTCCTTGGATATACTCAAAATCCAACTGGACATCCTCCTAAGCAACCTGCTGTAGCGGAGCCTGCTTTGAGCAGGGGAGAAGAGTGTGTGATCTGCAGATGATCTTTCCAAACTCGAACTATTCTTTGATTCTAAGTAGAGTTTCTTTGTGTTTATTAATTTTTTAAAAAAGTGTTACACCAACAATACTGACATGAAAATTTCTGTCAACTCACAGTAGGACTACTAGAATACCTCAAATTAAGAAGGTATTAATAAAATCAAGACCAAAAGGTGTATTGGTGGATGAGAAGCTGAACATGAGCCGGCAGTGTGCGCTTGCAGCCCAGAAAGCGAACCATGTCCTGGGCTGCATCAAAAGAAGCATTATCAGCAAGTCTAAGGAGGTGATTCTCCCACTCTACTCTGCTCTCGTGAGACCCCACCTGGAGTACTGTGTTCAGATGTGGGG
>VZTO01007324.1:0-31614 GCA_013400615.1 Syrrhaptes paradoxus | reverse complement strand
ATGATCTTTAAGGTCCTTTCCAACCCAAACCATTGTATGATTCTGTTCTGAATCCTAGTTCTTTCTTGCTTCATATCAATATGTGATTTTTTTTTTTTTTTAGGTGGATAGGCTGGTGTTAATCTTCTAGTTCAGATGAGGTGATGCAAAAGATCCTCCTTTGAGTTTGTTCACTCCCCTCTCCTATCAGTATGCATCATGTGTATCTTAACTTACAGCCTTCAAAAGCTGCCTGAAGTCTTGCCTGTTACCACCCTCTGGTATGGAACAGTAAGGTACTTCAGTAGCTATCCGTGCAGTTGTAATATTTTTATCTTTACTATGTAGGATGCATGCTGTTTCATTTGTTGTTTTACCATACCATTGTTTTACCATCCCTGCTTAAGTGCTGTTGTACTTTTGCATGAATAATGTTTACAGATAATGGGCTTGATTTGCCTTGTAGAAGAACCTGGGGACAGGGGACTGTGATACTCTGGAAGACTGTGAGAGGTTTTTCTGAGTTCTGGAAAATGTGTTTCATCACATTTGATAGAGATGTGATTTGTTCTACTTCACCTGGAATTTTTAAAGGTTCTTAAGTCTTAGTTTTTTGGTTCACAAACCTTTTCAAGTTTGAGGACCTCTTATTTGAAACCTGTAAGAGTTCTAGAAGGTATGTGCTTGAAACAGTGCCCTTTGTCAACATACTGCTTCCTATGCATGCCTGATCTGTGCCAACTCCTGGTATTGTTGATGCTGCTGGTACTTCTTTGCAGTATGATGGCTGAGTGTACAATTACATAATTTACAGCTACTGTACTGAGTGGTTTGGTTTTTTTTTAATGAACAGCTTCTAGCAATTCTGGAGCTTCACAGAGCTGTTGGCCTTAATCTGGTTAATTACAGTAATGTGACCTCAGAATCTTCGTATCTAGGGAGATGAAAATAGTCATGGAACATTTTTGTCTTGAAGATGGCTCTGCATTCCTTGAAGAGTTTAAGGAAATTCCTTATCTTCTCTCTTCCTAAGAAGATGAAAGCCCTATACATAAATCTCAGAGAAGTAATCCCTTGATTATTTTTTTTTAGTTGTTATTATCTACTCCTCTACCCTCCCATCAGTGTAGCTTATTACCTGTTGAATGTTTAAATCCTCCTTCAAGGAGATGATAGGTGTGTTGTTTTCAGTATGTTCAAGCATGTTGCTGGTCTGCAGAGGAGTCTTCAACAGATGTTTGCATTTGATGATTTTACTCAACCTTCAGTCGCGTTTGTGATTGGGTTATATGCCCTGTTTGAAATAGAGCACTCCTTTAGCTATCTGTGGGTGGATTTGACAGCTGCTTGTTCAACAGCATAAGGGCATTATTTTTTGTTGATCTGGCATATTTTCTGCATTTATATCTGTTTACTTTGAATCCATGCTTGTCTTTCCTTTCTTATACTTATCTGCCATGGTAACTTAATTATTAATTAAGTTTTTAACTAAAGATTTTTTCAATTTGGCCTTACTGACTACCTCCAAACAAGGTTGTTTCTAGTGCAGCACTGGCTTTGAAATTGCCCAAAGCCATTACTGCCTAATGGTTCTGTAGGCTCCAAATGCCTGCGTCATTGCTTCCTTTCATAAGAAGCTTTTCTAGAGTCTGCTCAATTATTCATCAGTCAGTGCTAGGCCACTGGATCCCCAGGCTTTTTCCGTGTTGGATATAGTCAAGTACGTGGATGTTCATCAGTCTTCCAGGATACGGTACTTTAAAAAAAGGAATTGCTCTTGCTGTCACACTGTTTTTTATTGCTCTCTGTCTCTTGAGTCTCCACTGCTTTAGTTCTGCCAGTTATCTAAACTTAACGTAGTTAGTTTTGGTATTAGGTTGGATACAAGAAATTTGTTTTAGATGTCGATACCTCAAAGTTTTATTGTTTGAATTGTCACCTGCCAATTTACACCGTCATTCTTTCCTCGTGGCAACCTCGTAGTCCAACCAACCTATTAAAACTAATGTATTCAACTGTATTGAATTATTTTCTTGTAGTTAACAGAACATTTTCTCAAGTTCATTATCCCCTGACTTCTGTCCAGACATCATACTGCAGAAATACTGTAATGGGAAAATACAGATAACGCAGGTGCTGTAGGACAATATGGAAAGTGTAATGCAGACATAGCCAAGTGATATAATGCAGCTGGCTTCTGTCCAGCAGGATTTGAGCTGCTGTAGATCTGCTGACTGTCTTGGGACTTCTTTGGGACTAAGTGTTTGTCAGCTTCCCACACCTTCCTGTGACAGGTTTTACAACAGCTTATTTTGATGAGGTCCTAGTATCCTGGTGCTGCATGGTAAGGAAATACCCAAACAGCTTTTTGTTGAGCCATATTTAGCTTAACTGTAGTTAATAAACCCATCCATTTGTATGACTGGATGGAGTTACCAAAATCTGTTTCCTGTTTCAGCAGTGCTGAAGTATACAGGCTAATTCCTCGTGGATCATGTGGTTCAGTTGCTGCTATGTGAAAATGTAGCTGACTTTTTTAGTTGGAACTTGCTTGCAAGCAGGGCTCCTCTGCCCTTCAGAACTGTGTCCTGTGAAAGTTGGGAAATCTTTCAGGACAGCTTTCTCTAAGCCTGGTAACAGTCCATCCCAGTAGTCAGGTGTCGTCACCCACTAGCAATAATGAATGTTGAAGGTACCATAGGTACTGTGAGTGCCTGGCTAGCTCAGTTGGTAGAGCTTGAGACTCTTAATCGCAGGGGTGACTGGGGGATCCCAAGAATTAACTGTGTTAAAGGCTGAAATAAGCCAAACTGGGAGGAAATGGCAGAAGCACTCCATTGTGACTGTTCCAGGTGCCCCATGCATCCTTGGCATAGACTATCTTCAGAGAGGGTACTTTAAGGACCCAAAAGGGTATCGGTGGGCTTTCGGTACAGCCGCTGTGGAGACAGAGGAAGTTAAACAGCTGTCTACTTTGCCAGGTCTCTCAGAAGACCCTTTTGTTGTGGGATTGCTACAGGTCGACGAACAACAGGTGCCAATCGTTACTACAGCAGTTCATTGACGGCAATATCGCACCAACTGAGACTCTATAATTCCTATCCATACACTGATCCGTCGGCTGGAGAGCCAGGGAGTGATCATTAAGACCCGCTCACCATTTAACAGCCCCGTATGGCCAGTGCAAAAGTCTAATGGGGAATGGAGACTAACAGTAGACTACCGTGGCCTGAATGAAGTCACGCCACCACTGAGTGCTGCTGTGCTGGACATGCTAGAACTTCAATATGAACTGGAGTCAAAGGCAGCCAGATGGTATGCTATGGTTGATATTACTAATGCATTTTTCTTCATGACTTTAGCAGTAGAGTGCAGGCCTCGGTTTGCTTTCACCTGAAGGGTCATCCAGTACACCTGGATTTGATTGCCCCAGGGGTGGAAACACAACCCCACTATTTGCCATGGACAGATCCAGAATGCACTGGAGCAGGGTGGAGCTCCAGAACATGTGCAATACATCGTTGACATTGTTGTGTGGGGCAACACAGCAGGAGAAGTTTAAACGGGAGATAGTCCATGCAGTAGCCCTGGGACCAGTGCGGACAGGACCGGATGTTAAAAATGTGCTCTGCACCGCAGCCGGGGAGAGTGGCCCTGCTTGGAGCCTTTGGCAGAAGGCACCAGGGGAGACTGGAGGGTGCCCCCTAGGGCTTTGGAGTTAGGGATACAGAGGTTCTGAAGCTCACTACACTCCAACTGAAAATGAGACATTGGCAGCATATGAAGGTGTTCGAGCTGCTTCAGAAGTGATTGGTACTGAATTGCAGCTTCTCCTAGCACCTCGTCTACGGGTGCTGGATTGGATGTTTAAAGGGAAGGTTTCCCTCTACACATCATGCGACTGAGGCTACATGGAGTAAGTGGATTGCACTGATGACACAACGAGCTTGCATAGGGATCCCCAATTGCCCAGGAATCTTGGAAGTGATCACAAATTGGCCCGAAGGTAAAGATTTTTGGAATGTCCCCGGAAGAGATGGAGGTGACATGTGTGGAAGAGGCCCTACCATATAATGAACTGTCGGACAATGAGAAGCAATATGTCCTGTTCACCGATGGGTCCTGTCATCTTGTAGGGAAACATTGGAAGTGGAAGGCTGCCGTGTGAATTCCCACACGACGATTGCAGAAGCTATTGAAGGGGAAGGTGAGTTGAGTAAGTTTGCAGAGGTAAAAGCCATCCAGCTGGCTCTAGATATTGCTGAATGAGAAAAGTGGCCAGTGCTGTATCTCTGTAATGACTCTTGGATGGTGGCAAATGCCCTGTGGGGGTGGCTGCAACAATGGAAGCAGAGCAACTGGCAGCACAGAGGCAAACCCATCTGGGCTGCCTCATTGTGGCAAGACATTGCTGTCCGGGTAGAAAAACTGGTTGTCAAGGTACGTCATGTAGGCGCCCACGTACCCAAGAGTCGAGCTGCTGAAGAACATCAAAACAACCAGCAGGTGGATCAGGCTACTAAGATCAGAATATCTCAGGTGGACTTAGACTGGCAACATAAAGGTGAAAAATTTTTAGCTCGCTGGGCCCATGATGTCTCAGATCATCAAGGAAGAGATGGGTTCGTGATCAAGGGGTGGGCTTACCTATGGACACTGTTGCACAAGTTATCCATGAATGTGAAGCTTGTGCTGCAATCAAGCAAGCCAAACGGCTGAAACTGCTCTGGTATGGAGGACGTTGGTTTAAATATAAATAGGGGGAGGCATGTAACATTAATTGCATCACACTCCCACAAACTCGCCATGGCAAGCACTATGTACTCACAATAGTGGAAGCAACCACCGGATGGCTGGAAACATATGCTGTGCCCCATGCTGCTGCCCAGAATACTATTCTGGGCCTTGAAAAGCAAGTCTTGTGCTGACACGGCACCCCAGACAGAATTGAGTCAGACAACAGGACTCATTTCCGAAACAGTCTCAAAGACATTTGGGCCAAAGAACATGGCCTTGAGTGGGTGTACCACATTCCTTACCGTGCACCAACTTCTGGGAAGATCGAACGATACAATGGACTGCTAAAGACTACACTGAAAGCAATGGGGGTTGGAGCTTTCAAAAACTGGGATACACATTTGGCAAAAGTCGCTTGGCTAGTCAACACTAGAGCATCTGCCAATTGGGCTGGTCCTGCCCAGTCAGAACTTTTACGTACTGTGGGACGGGGATAAAGTCCCTGTGGTGCATATCAAGAATATGCTGGGGAAGACAGTCTGGGGTATTCCTGCCTTGGGTAAATGTAAACCCATTCGTGGGATTGCTTTTGCTCAAGGACCTGGGTATACTTGGTGGGTAATGCAGAAGGACAGCGAGGTTTGATGTGTACTTCAAGGGGATTTGATGATGGGTGAAAGTGGCCGATAAATTTAGTTGTACAGTGTTAACTTCTACATAACCCTGCCATTGCATATTATCATTGCTATGATTGGTATGTATTATACTAATGACATTCTATTAAGAATCATGCAAGTTCAACAGAATCAGAATTGATGTCCAGCAACTTCACTGAGATTGACATCCTCAACTTGCAGACCATGGACATGGACTGTGCTAGGTACACTAGAAGTGTAAGTTCCAGATGCAGCATGCAATAGAGACTATACAACATCCATCTCCTGCATCCAACAACATGCTCTACCAACTGAGTGAACTCTGCATCATTTTTATCCTGCCTTGAAAGTTTGCCATGACAGATGGAGCCCAAAAGTCATGGACTAAATGAACTCCAAGTTATGGAGGGGTGGTCCATAGATTAAGGGAAAGCAGTGAAAGCAGTGGGATCTGAGCATGGTGTGAATGGTGTGGAATAAGGGGAGAATGTCCTGGGTTCAGCTGAGACAGAGTCAACTTTCTTCATAATAGCTATCAAGAGGCTGTGTTTTGGATTTGTGGTCAGAAGAAAGCTGATAAAAAGTCATGTTTATGCGGCTGACAAGGTCTTCCAGCTTCTCTGGCTGTCTGCAAACAGGAGAAGCTGGGAGGGAGCATAGCCACACTTACTAGCCCAGGATTTGATCTTAGGTTTGGGATTGAGACCCAAAGTGGCCAATAATCTATTCCATAACATACATGTCATGCCCAGTATATAGGTGAGGACCCTCCAGAAGATCGGCCCTTTTGGTTCCAGATCTCCTTTGCTCTGGGTCATCTCGCTCCAGTGGGTTGTTCTCCCAAGGCCTTCCCTGCTCCCCCCGCCCCCATCAGCTCTCAGTCTGGGATGCTCGGACTGTTATCTCTGTTCTGTGAGTGCGATTTCGGGACTCTCCCTGCTCCGGGATCGTTAGCTGGGAACAGGCTGAGCCCTGGTCATTGGGTGGGGGGGCGGTATCACTGTGTATCACTCATTTGTATATTTGTATATAGTATTTTCACTATTATTATAGTTTAGTTATTAAATTGTTCTTATCTCAACCCACGAGTCCTTTTCGCCCTTTACCTTTTTAATTCTCTCCCCCATCCTTGGGGGGGAGGAAGGGGGGGGGGATTAGCTGAGTGGGTGTGCGGGTGTGCGGTTTGGCCCCCAGCCAAGGGCAAACCCATCACATCAGGAAAATGAACAGATGTGTCACGAGACCAGATTTGCCAAATAGGCAACTTATGACTGAGGTCTGATGGGAACAGTGAGGAGAGAAATTCATGCCCCTGAATGTAGTTGAGGCTGAGATTCTCAGTGCTTTCTCTGCCTTGATCTTCACAGACAGGGTCTCATGGGCCTTTGTGCTTGGGGATGGGATTGAAGGATGAGAGAAACTACGGTAGTAATACAAGAAGATGGATGGATCTCTTGAGAAGTATTAAGTTGATGGGATGCTGCTGGAGGTGCTGAGAGCACTAGCTAATGTCACTGCAAGCCAGCTTTCTCTTTTAGTAGTTGTGGGCATTAGGGGTGGGCCTCAATGACTGGAGAAAGTTGCAGCTGTCTTCAGGAAGGACAGGAGGATTGATTTGGGGAACTGCAGTCTTGTCAGTTGCACTTTGGTCCCTGAGAAATTGTGGAGCAAGTATGCTTGGAAGCCATTTCTAGGTATGTGAAGGTGAAAACAGTAATTAGGATTAGCAAGCATGGATTTACCAAGGGTACTTGTCACCTAGATTGTCTGCTGTGGTGGAAAGACTGGAACTGTGGCTGAGGGTGGAAGACCAGTGATGTCATCTACCTTGACTTCAACAAGATTTTCACTATGGTGTCTGAGAGCATCCTTGTATCTCATTTGGAACATTACAGTCTAGATGAGGTAGATAAAAAGGTACTTTGAATCATTGAACTCGGAGAGTCTGATTTGAGACATGTCATGCTTAGTATCTTATCAGTGACCTGGCACAAGCAGGAAAGCACCCTCATCAAGTTTGCAGATCTTTGATGTGAAGGGGTATGCAGTCAGTATGTTTGAATACATGGCTGCTGTCTGGAGGGACCAAAATGTCTCAAAATTCATAACAAAAGACAAAAACCACCTTTCTGTTATAGAACAGCAGGGGAAGAAAAGGGAATAAGATACAACGAAGAAGTGGTGTTAACTCGTAAATTAAACAGCATCTGTGGTGTTGTTTGCACAACCTGAAGTTCTGCATTCTCTGTCAATGCTGAAATCTATGCATATGTGTGAATACTACTTTGTGTTCTGAATGAATGTTTTGTAGGTTTGTTTTATAAGTTAAAAGTTGAGCTGTAAGAAGCCCATATCAGAAGGGGCTGGAAGGTATTATTTGTAATTGTCTAGCTTTTTAACTTTTTTACAAATTCTGACCTCATCACTGAGTTTCTTCAGAGAGAAATTCGGGGGCAGGCGATTTCTCCAACTTGATCTGTAACATGCTGTTCAGTTTTGTCTGAGAATTATTTGAAAGTCTTCATTTTGTGTTTCTGGATTATATCTGCCAATATAATGCTAAAAATGTTGAATTCTGTTCCTTTCCTGTTGGAGTTACTGAAGACAGACAACATAGGTGCTAATGGAATAGCTAATAGTGACATCAGATGTTTATTATGTGCTTTTTTGGTGTGTTTTTGGAGGTTTTTTGTGTTTTGTTTTGTTTTTTTAAAAAAAGAACATGACCCCAGTTACTCTCTTATTCTGTCTGACATCAACTCTGTAGAACCTCTAAAGCCTGGGTGAGAGAGAAGCTGGATAACTGGGAAAAACTTAAATTTTAGACTTGATGCTTTTGTTGGTTGCAAGGAATCACATACTCTGACTCATGTCATGTAATATTTAGAGATTGCACATGAAGTTGTCACTGAAAGATTGTATATAGGCATGTAATGCAAGGCATGCTGCTCTTAAATGTATGAAATTGCCTCTGTAGAGCAGGTTGTGTTTCACGTTTCTTTTGTACATGTAACTATATGTTTTGTTTCAGATTATGGAGCTCTGTGGTGCAACAAGGCTTGGCTATTTTGGAAGAAGTCAATTTTACATTGCTTTGAAACTTGTTGCTGTGGCCCAATCTGGTCTCCCTTTAAGAGTGGAAAGCTTAAATACAGGTAAATTACAAGGTTAGAGGGGGGAGTTGAGTTGCTAAGCATAATTATTGTACTTAGGTCGCAGATTCTTGGAGAATAACCTTGCAAACTAGTGTGGTATGTCTTTTTATACATATTGCTAACTTGAAAAAATTGTGGAGAGGCTATGAGGGAGTGTATTCTTACTGTGCAATAAATAGGAAGTGAAATATCTTACTCTTATTGCCGAAGTATTGTGTTCATAATTGGGTAAATGAACAACTGCTACTGTGCAAGTTCATTCTATAGATTACTAATGTGAGAACTTGTGTGCTATATCCTCTGAATAAAGTACTAATGGGACTAAAGTGAGTTGGAAGGAAGAGAAGAATGCAACATTTGCAGACTTCTGTAGTTGCTGAGTTCATGAAGCCTTGATTGCAACAAATGAAATTCACATTCCTTTGCACTTGTCTTGATGGTTTTCTCCCTTCTTAGTGCAAATATGAAGGTTAGTGGTTTAAGGTTTTTCTAGCGAAAAACCTGACCTGTAAAAGATCTTTGAAGTATCCTATCAGCTAAAACACCTGTTATCCTACTTTTCAAAGGTTAGCTGTGGTGTGGGTAGTGAAATAGGAACAGGAAAAAGACTCAGTCTAGGAAGATGGTTCAGAAGAGCAGAAAGAGCTTTGATATGGGGCTCTACTGTAGCCTGCTGAGTGACATAAGTGGATTCATGTCGATGTTGCTCTCTAAGACGGAAAGACACTTCGGAAAATGAAGCAGTGAGTTTTAAGCCACTGTAGCCCTTTGCAGCATAGTACGCATCTTGCAACTTAAAAATATCTTTGGAGCACAGCTTTACATTAAGATGACTTCTCTAGTAGGTTTTACATCTGTAGAATACATGTTATGATATAGCTTATATATGCTAGTAATTAAAAGAAAGCGTAGGAGTTTTTTGTGTCTGAAGAGTATAGATTGAACAGAGTAGTTAAGGAGACTATGTTAAAACAATCTGATAGGACTGAAGTGTTTCACTAAGGTATAAAAAAAGAAAGGAATCATTGTGTATACTTTTACAGTTATGTTTATTCTAGGCTCATACAAACAGTATATATTGCTTTCATTTTTTTGGTAGCTTTTTGGAAAAGAGCATGGTTCCAATCAATGTTTTGCTAGTATTAATGTTCCTTTCTGCTCATATAACACCCAACGTTTATAAATTGTTTCCCTAGTTTTCCTGATGAGTATTCCCAAATTTAAAGCTTCAGCAAGCTGTGGCAGAATGCCCTAGAATCAGAAAGTGGAAAAAGGGACCTTTGACTCTTAATATCTGATAGACCTGGGACTTGATATGACAATTGTGGGATTTCTCATCTCATGCACATCTAAGAAGACATATAAAAATTTGTGTATGGAGCTTTTTCCAGGTTTTTTATATGCTTGGTTTTGTTTCAGTGTAAGATACCTTAACTGGAAGGGGCTTTTCTATTAAAAAAGAAGGAAGAAATTTGAAGGGAGAAATGCAAATAAAGATACAGAATTAATTCCAAAATATAAAATACCTTGCTGTAAAATTATCAGCCATTGGAATTTTTAGAATCATAGAATGGTTTGGGTTGGAAAGGACCTTAAAGATCATTGAGTTCCAACCCCCCTGCCATACATAGAGCACGTTTCCTTGATTCATGACAATACTAGAAGTACTTGTAATCATTTCTGGACTTCTAGGAATAATCTTCTGTAGCTAGTTCCAAACCTCCTAAATAAAAGAAGTACCATTGACAGAACATTTATTTTTACCCTAACTGTTTTTAGCTTTGGTTGTCTGTTGCCTTGGTTGCAGTGGTTCCAGTCCTGTCTATGAAGTTCCAGCTCCTAGGATGATTCAAGTGTTGTAGCAGCTACTAAACAGCTAAAATAAAGGAGGCTGAAGGCTCAAAATGGTTCTGAGCTTGGGTTACCTTCCTTTGAAAATGGAAGTTCAGCAGCTTGGCCATCTGGGTTCTGCCCAAAGCCCATCGCCAAGAAGTCTTGAAGACAAACTGTTAGAGCCATCCCAAACTAAACCGTAAACTCTTTCTTCAAAGTAAAACATTTCAAATTAGTTAAAGTTTATATTTTAGGACATCTGCTTTTTATCTCTGCATTCTGTTCATGTATTATTCTGTGATTTTCTTAATGTTATTTACTCTTCTACCTTGGTATTTTCTCTGCCCTTCTCTTATTGTTGTTTTTGGTCTTTGGTTCATTGTGTATCTCTTCAGTAGACAGGAAGCTTGCTTTATGTGAGTTGCTGAGCGAAGACTACAGTCAGTTGAGTACTAAGTCCATTCAACATAAGTGTCATCCAACTGATTCTTAGTTAACTAAGTGCTTATTTGATTACTCAGATGTGCAGTGGAGTAAAAATACTGACTTTAGTTATTATACCACAAGCCTCTAAATCTGTTGTTCCTTTGCTGTCCTTCCAGGAAGCTAAAAATTGAGAAATTAATGAGCAGTGTCTATTTCAAAGTAATATTTATTTTCTAAATATGGAATACCCTTTTTGGTGGAAGAAAATGTTAACAAGGATGTGGGCGTTAAAAGTACAGAGAACTTTCAAATTTATTCAATATCATGATTTTATTCCATTCATAACAGCTATCACATAACTGAGGGATTTCTGAATGATAACAAATGTAGTGTCAAAATGATGCTTTCCTGCTGTTATGGGAAAAAGACAAAGGAGAGAGGTAAAAATTACATATTTCAATTGGCCATGTAAAAAATTAAAGTAAAGCAAACCTATTTTTATCTAGTTTTATTTTTAAAGAAAACAATGGAGTATTTTGTGTTCCTTCTGAGCTCTCTATATTATTTTGTGAAATACTGCTAAATATCTTCTGCCAAAGCCTCCTGTTGGAACAACCACTTGCATAGGCCTCACCTCTGTAAGTTGGATGTGCTCATGTCTGTATAATCTCCTGTTTTGCAAGCATGCAAACTTTCACTTACAAGCAATGACTTTTTCACATTTTGGCTGTCAGTAGTTCACTGTTTAGCTACCTAAATAACTTTCCTAGTGCAACATGGGGTACAATGCTAATGTGAAAATTGACATCTAGGAATGAGGAGGGCATCAGGAATCACTTTAACAGTGTTTCCATGTGTTGAATAACCACAAATTTAGCAAAGAGGTGATGTTGCATGCTCCTTCTCTGTGACGAAAGCTGTTTGGCATGGTGAATTGTCCTTAGTGACAGAGGCTTACATCAAGAGTTTATGTTCTTACTGGAGCATTGTTCTTTAATACTGGATACATAAAGGTGTCTATGGATATGTAATTGTTGAATACTATGGATTCAAATTACAGTCTTCAAATACAAATCAGTTAAATGTTTAGTTTTTATGTAATAAATTCTATGCCATTTCGTCTCATTTTAATACAGCTAGTACTACCACTAACTTATTTTCAATACCAAAAGTAATAAATGTAAGCAGTCTGCAAGAGATGTTAAATTTGAGCCATGCTTGTAAATTTGTTTTGTGTTGGAAAAATAATTGCTGTACATCAAATTTGCAATTATTTTTATTCCCAGTGGACCAGTAAGAAAATTGTGGTTGGGATTCAGAAAAATGGTAGTGAAAATTGCTGTGAAAAATTGAAGACTTACATAGCCATATTTTTATATCAGACTACTCTGAATCATAGTAGATAAAGCTAAGGACCTCCGAGCATTTTGTAGAAACTTTGCTTTATAACAAAGTGAGGTGATACTGGAATATTCCCAGTTGTATCCCAGTAAAACAGCTAATTTAGCTTCTGTTGTAGAAAGGTGTATACAAATGTGTTTAAGCAGTAGTTACAGTTTTTGCAATAAGACTAGATTATCTGTTGTAAATATAAACATGACATCAGCTCACTAAAAGCTGATGTTGAACATACTACAGTATTTTAGCATTTGTTTTGCTGATAAACCGTTCTGTATGATGACTCTCTAATTTTATGTATGTGCTAGAAATGGTAGATAAATTTTGAAAATCACGCTTCAATAATTAAATGTTGGCAAAAGTAAGAAAAATTTAGCTAAATCCAGGTTATCTGATTGCTACTGTATTTAATGGAGAGTTGTAGTGCAGAACTATTATGGAGCTATGTGAAGTCCTCTCTGTATACTAAAACCAGAACTTGGGTAGCAGAATCATGAAGTATAATGCAGAAAGGATATTTGCTTTTTTTCCAACTGGCAGGTGTTGGCTTGACTATAGCAGCAGTCTCAGTGTTTAAGTAATTGAGGCACATGTGAAATTTTAACTACAAAATAGATCTGCATTTTTATTTCTAAGCATCATACTTCTGTATAGTAAATTGCCTGCTGTATATTTTTTTAAAACAGTAAAGGACCTCCCTCTTCCCAGATTTGTTGTGTCAAAGAATGAACAAGAATCACGGCACACAGCCTTGTACTCTTCAGATGCTGATAACCCAGCTTCATATTCAGGTGTGATTCCTCCTCCACCTGGCAGGATACAAGTCAAAAAAGGCTCTGTGAGCCATGATGCAGTTCAGCAACGTACATCAACTGATCAACAGGTAAGTTAAGAATCAGTGGGACTCTTAACCACTACTTTGCTCCGTATGTGCCAGTTTCATAGGGTTTCTAAGCTTTGTTGCTTTCAATATAGTTTCTTAAAAGAAAAATCATACTGATGTATATTATACTTGAAGACCACATCTACATGCAAGTATATGAGAAGTATGAGACTTTTTTAATGAAGTCTTATAATCTGTGTTTAAAATATTGGTGGTAATGGACAAAGAATTGAGACAGAAAAGAAAACCAATGTGTAAGACATAGCAAATATCAAGTTGTAATCATTATGATAGTAATAGCTTGTTTATTGGATAGTTCACATCAACTTCCTTGGTCGTTGGAACAGTGGTACTGAATGCCACGGAAAACTGGATTTCTAGTCTTTCAACACACTCCAATGCCTTTAAATCTGAAATACTTTCTGTAGAAAAAAAATTTTAAATCTCACATTTACTTTTCTGTGCCTTACATTTTATTATTAAGCTATTTAATTGTTAAATAGAGACAATGAGAATGAGAAATAACAGAAGTTTCCACAGATTTTTTTTGTTATATTCTAATAATGAGAAAACTTGTTTCCTTTTGCTCACTGGTTCTTTCATCTTCAGCTGCAGTGTATCTAAATAAATGAAAACTGTGAAGACTTACAACTCTGTGCCTCCTCATATTTCCTTGTTTTTGATAGTCTTTACGCTCTCTTTCCGTGGGAAGTCTTTTCTGATTGTCTTTTTCTATAAGCAAGAATGCTGAGTACAAATACTAATTTTTTTGGGGTATCTGTATCTATATTATGCGTATGCGTAACTGTTGAATGACCCATTTTCTTTCTCATGGTATGCTCTTTCCTGGGCCTGTTTTGTAAAAAACTGAGAAACTTGCAAACATTCCTTAATCTTTCAGGGAATCAAGGAATCATTCAAAGATTTATTAGTCTCTCTGGGAGTAGCCCAGATTGATCCAGTATAAAGAAAAAGCAAATTAACAGAGGTCATCCATAATCAGTGTTTGACTGCTGCCTCCTTTCTCCCAAATTGGAGATGGAAACTGTAATGAAAGGAGTGCTGGCAGTAGATCTGAAGATAGCTTGTCATTGTCTAGTTTTGAGTAGGTGTGTTTGAGAGAGCTCCCAAGCACTTCAGGGAAGAAATCAACCATCACAGATCTTCTTGATCTGATGATGGGGTTTTAGTTTGGTTGAAATAGTGTTTTGTGTGCTTCCATCATGGTGTTGAGTTTATTTAGTGAACAGCTGTATTTTGATACAGGAATCTGTACTGGTGTAACTTAAAAAAAAAAAAAATCTGGTTTTGAGGTCTTCCAAGTTCTGGATAAAGAAACTGCATATTCAGAAAGGTGTATAAGCATCCAAATTTCATTTCTTGATCTTGGATGATAGAAGCAGCTTAGTATCTCTCTTTCACACAAGTCTGTATGGAATCATCAGAATAAAGAAACTATGTGTAAGTCCTTTGAGAGATCTGGCCCAGAAAATGGACTTGGAGAAAATGTAACAGACAAGACAGCATCGAGTCCAGCAGTTTCAAGCTGTATTCATGGGTAGAACATCAGGGAAGTATTGTTTGATTTTTGCACCCTATTGTAAAACTGCTTTTTCTGTGGCTGATTCTGCGTTTCTGACAACAAATCCATTCAAGCAGCCTTCTTGTCCCAGTCTAATATTTATTGATTTGTACACCGTGTCAGAAACAAGCTCAGAAAGGGATTGAGCCCAGTTTCCTTGCTTAACCACAGAAATATTCTAATTGGGTTATTTTCCAAAAGACAGATACAGCAATACAGCTTTTATCAATGTTTTTGCAGAAATTATTGATCCATTTGTCTTTACCTGGAGATACCACCCAAATTTATAAAATCTAGAAAGGTTCAGACTGAATTCTCATTATATGCCACCTCTTTCGGTGATGATGAGAAGGAGAAGAGCAGAAGTCTGAGAAGTAAATTACAGTATGTCATTTTCCTAGGAGTCACTGTTCTTTCTGGAGGAATGTCAAAATTAAGGTAGCTGTTAGATACTCCATTAGTGAATTTGTTTTTTTTTTTCTTCCTTAAACTGTTTCCTGGCTTTGATAATATGCCTGGCACTTCAAAATACAGTGATTTCATAAAATACTGTGGCTGAAATATTATTTGTATGAAATAATAAGTTGTTAAACTTCATCTTTAAAAACTGTGTTCATTCATGTGCAGCTTTCCGTATTGATGAGATTTGTCACGCATAGGTTAATATAATTACAAATAAGATATGTAAAATAATTTCATTTAGAGTATTGTCTACTGAAATGTCCTAGCTAAAACTATTTCTGTATCAGTGTGTTATTTTGGTGATTCCCCTCAATGAGCTTCACTTGGAGGCAGGGTGTCAGGAAATGGCAATAAGCTTGTGTTTCCAAAAAGTAGCTATAAATGAGGTCATCTTTAAAGTATGTGTGAGCTAAGTTCAGTATCATCCTTTTCCTATCTTGAGCCATTTTTGTAGTGGCATTTTTCATTTATAATGGCTAGGTAGTATGGAAATACAGCACTGGCCAGAAGTTTATATCTTTTTAATATTGTTAGTGTTAATAGGAGATGACTGAAGTCATGCTCACTTGTCATGGAAGCTGTAGAACTGATTCTGGGAGTCAAGCCAAATAACGAAGATGCCTTCACTCACTAGATGGCATGTTGACTGCATGCCCTAGCAGAGACAAAATATTGGGGGAATTTTTTTTTTTCTGTTGGCATAATTTCGTCTTTCTAAATAATAGAGGCTAAGTAGATTTGAACACTTCTGCTGACAATTACATCTGTACAAGCACTTTTGACATAGGTATGTTAACCATGGTGTATATACATATCTCTGTACCTTGGTGTAGCAGCTGTGCTGATAAAAACATTAATTTATGCCAGTCTTGAGAATCTAGATTCTGTTGAGTTCTTTTTCTTTTTTATAAGAAATCCTCCTAGTAGAATTAGGAGCTGTCATTGTAGATGGAAGCCTTTTTGGCTTATTTTTTTAAAGGAGTATGACAAATGTAGTGAAAACAGTTTCTTAGAAGAAGCAGCAGTGTTGAGATTAGGAAGTATCTTCTGTCATTTCTGTCTGAAAGTAGCTTACAAGTGACTAAATGTTCTCAGTATCAGTCTGTTAGGTATTGCCTTTGGATTTTTTGTGTTTTGTTCTTAAAGCCAGAAAGCAAATATTTTTTCCAGTGTCTTTAAGTGTGGTCCAGGTGTTGATCAGGTACTGCTTTAGGACTGCTTTGCCACCTTTTCCAGGAAAGGGGGGTAGCTAGTTTCAATAGATGTTGAGGCTCTAACAGCTGAAAAATATGTATCTGGCAAATACTCATAGGCTGAACCTTGCTATATCCAAGTGAAAATAAAAGGTAAAGCTGAAGCTACTCACCTGCCTATGTGTGCCTTGAGTATAATACTGGCACTCTAGATTATGTGGATTTATTGCTGTATCAGTGCAGCCTTAGGGAAGGGGACAGCTCGAATTTGGCACCTATAGCAGTCAAAATTTGATAATTTCAACTTTTTTTTAACTGAGAAGTTGTGTGACTTTCTTTTAAGGTTTTGCCAGTAGTCCATTTCTGTTCACTTCTGTTTTGTAGATTGATCAAATAATCCCAGGCAAAATATATCTTGTATTGAATTGTTTAGGAGCACAGAACTCTTGTGTCATTGAGTCTAACCCTCTATTATTATGAGAAAGTGTAGTAGATTGTGAGTTTAAAAAAAAATTACTGTTCTCTCTCAAAATCTCAAACCTTTATCCACACTTGCCAGGTTGGGGAAAACTATTACAGAGCTTTTGTAGGAATATAGTGGAACATTTGTGGGAATATGGTGTGAATTCCCACTTAACTTCACTCAGATCAGGTAATACCTGTTCCTTTCACAGCTTTGTCCTTAGTATTTGCTGCAGAACACCCCCAATGCTTGCTAGACAACCACTGTATTGACAAAACAAGCCATAGTCTCAGTTTCTTCTCATGAAGTAGATATCAGTAATCCTCATAACCTTTTTCTGACTTTTGATCAAATTTGAATTTGTTCTTACTGAAAATATTTTAATAGATTTGTGTTTCTTGTTCCAAATGAGATCTTAGCAGTATTAATACTATTTTGTAGGGTACTGACATACTTCTGCTTGATACATGTTGCCTCGTATATCTTTGCAGCTGTGAATAAAGCAAATATTTGACATACTGTAGTGGTCTGATAGTTGACCTGTGCATCCGGTCTTCTTTTTTCAGCTGATTGATTCTCATTATGCATTTTGGTATTAATTTCCACTATGCAAGCGTGATGGGCTTGCCCTTGGCTGGGAGCCAACCCACACACCCACTCACCCAATTCCCCCCCCACACCCGAGGGTAGGGGAGAGAACTAAAGGGGTAAAGGGAAAAAAGGACTCATGGGGTGAGATAAGAACAATTTAATAACTAAACTACAATAATAGTGAAAATAATACTATATACAAATATAAAAATGAGTGATACACAGTGATACTGCCCCCCAACCCGATGACCAAGGCTCAGCCTGTTCCCAGCTAACGATCCCGGAGCAGGGAGAGTCCTGAAATTGCCCTCATGGAACGGAGATAACAGTCCGAGCATCCCAGACCGAGAGCTGACCGGGGTGGGGGGGAAGACCTTGGGAGAGCAACCACCTGGAGCGAGATGACCCAGAGCAAAGGAGATCTGGAACCAAAAGGGCTGATCTTCCGGAGGGTCCTCACCTATATACTGGGCATGACGTGTATGTTATGGAATAGATTATTGGCCACTTTGGGTCTCAATCCCAAACCTAAGATCAAATACTGGGCTGGTAACTGTGGCTGTGCTCCCTCCCAGCTTCTCCTGTTTGCAGACAGCCAGAGAAGCTGAAAGACCTTGGCAGCTGCATAAACATGACTTTTTATCAGCTTTCTTCTGACCACAAATCCAAAACACAGCCTCTTGCTAGCTATTATGAAGAAAGTTGACTCTGTCTCTGCTTAACCCAGGACAGCAAGAAACCATATTTTATATTTTAAAACTTTATAGTTTACCTGTGTCCTGAAAGGATTCCATCTGTCTGCCTCCTTCCATTTGTTGTCAAAATTCATCAGCATGCTATATAGCATGCATGATCAGTTACCTATAGTATCGCATTAGGTCATTCCCCAAATCAATCATTCAGGAGCACTATTAGAAACTTCCCTTCAATCCCATAGTTCCCATTTAATACAATCCAGATTTGCTCCTTCTGTAGCCAGTTTTTTTGTACCTTAGATTCTTGTATTAATCTCCACATAGTTGGAATTGTCTTGTATGGCACCCCACTGAAGTGTGCTGAAGTTCAGGTTAAATATAGAGCAGTTTCTTTCTCTGGAAAAATCACAAAAATAGTATCTGCTAATTTAAGTGCCATGCTGTGATTGATCCCTTCTGCATTTTTCTCTTTTTGATTATTATTTTCTTCAAAACCTATTCTAAGACCTTTCAAATGGTTGAGGTCAGACTAACAATTTTGTAATTGGCTGAGCAACACACCCCCTCTCTAAAAATGTATAATGCTGCATATGGAGAAGTTCACATTGAACCTTAGACTATTTTGTTCTTCAGTATAAATGCTAGTTGATTACAAAAGCATGGGTTCTGCAATGCAATTACCATCTCTAGCATAATATTTCTTCATGATGGATCTGTTCCCTGACTTTTATGCAGGCTGTGTGGTATCAGGACCTGGATCACAGCACCTTTAGAACTACCCTTCGGATACCATGTCTGGCTTCATTGTCTCTGGAATTCTCCTTAAGAGGCTTTCTTCTGGCCTGAGGTGTGAGATCCAGGAAAAGGTTTATAATCTCATTTGACTCATGTATGCTTGCAATGCCCTTTTGAGGTTTTGAGATACTTCCAGAGTTGCTTTAGCACAGTATTGTGATGCCTAACGCCGGTTTGCTTGACTTATCATGACTAAGGTGGTTCTTTTAGAGCCATATATTATATCACCTTTTTTAAATAACATGCTATTTTTAGTAACTGCTTGTCAGTCCAAAAAAGTTCCGATTCCTTCGTAGTGTCTTGGTTTCATAATTCCAGTTTGAGATAAATCATACTTTTAAAAAACTTTTAAAATATGTTTTTTTAAAATAAAGATGGATTACTTAATTTTTACCTGTTAGCTATAACCTTATTTTTTTGTTAGTTATTGAGAAGAATATCCTCAGCCATTTGATTTAACATTTTAATGTTAAATAGCTGTTAACTATTTATGTCAACGTGCTTTTATTTAGATCTGTTTTCTGGAAAAATAAATGTCTTAAGATAGTAAAAATCAGAATGTTGTCATTGCTATTTTTATTTAGATTTGTTTGGAGAGAAGTTAAAAGCTAGTGTTTTAAATGTTTAAATACAATTGCATTGAAAGTGCTAAAACAGTTTGTCAAAATAAGATTTTAATAGTAGCTGATCTAATAAATGATACATCAACTACAGTATGCAGATAATGACTAAAATTGTCAAAGTTCCCAAAGAGATTAGGTGTGGAACTTACGTTAAAATTGGTGAAATTCAAAATCAGTGAGTTATCAGGAATCCAAATTAGGTAGACTGTTGTAGTTGTTACATGTTAGGATTTTGAAGAGCAATTAGGTTCTATACCCTAATACTCTAAGAAAAATCTGCTTCTGGTTATTTCAGGCTTTCAAAATTAGTGTTTATTAGTAGAGTGGACAGATTAAAGTGAACAGTCTACTTCCTCAGCTGCAACATACACTCTTATAAGGTCTCAAAACACTCTCAGTTTGTGAGCTTGTATGTTGCATTTGAGGAACAGAGGTAGTTCTAATGAACTGAATGTACTGCCCCTGGTCACTAAAATGTGAAGCTCTATGCAAAATTGAAGTGGAAACTTGATAGGACAAACCATGTTTCCTATTCCTAGGCATAAGTATATGAAAATGACAAATTCTTACCCACTACAAAGGCAGATACATAGTTGATGTTAACCAGTACATGAGGGGTGAATGAACCTGTATGTAATTGCAGTTTCAATAAATCCCGACTCACTGTGTTTTCCGATCACTGCTTCTGAATGACAGTGTTTCTACAGTCCTGTCTCCTCTCCAGTCTTTTCTCGCTTGCGTCATCCTTCTTTACACTTGCATTGAGCCATCAGTATTTTGACCAAGACATTCTTTGTGTGTTTTTGGATGTGTATTTCATATATATATGTAAGGAGTTTAGCTCTCCTAAGCTTCTAGTAAGCTAGGTTGGTGAATGCCATGAGTGGTATACGCGAGTGACTGAGATTGTACAAGGGAAAGATGGTGCCACAGTAATGCTATCTAAATTTGGTTTAAACTGTTTTGTCAATGTGTGTCTTGTAATGATAGTAAAGCTGAAGATGTGGCTTGTCCCTCTTCCAGAAGCTTTTTGACTTCAGAGTTGGTGACATGCTTTTGCTGTTTATTTTGGAGTGTATGAGCTGAAACTCCAAATAAATTGTGGGAAATCTGTAAATGATCATAATTCTGATATAATGTTGATTGGAACATTGAGAACAAAGTTAATTATTTATTATGCTTGTGCTTCTGATGATCTTATCACCATTATTACATGTGGTTTGTATGATTCTGTAAGGCATGTAAAGTAAACACTTAGAAGAATTGAAGTTGAGGATCATAATTACAGTTTTTTCCTGTGCCTTGAGCATAAGGCCAAATGTTAGATGGAGGCTTACTGAATAGGCACAGTTGTCAGCTTCATTAGGGCAACTAAACTGTGTCAACAGTTTCAATGTTCACATGCAGTTACTAGAAGTAGTGAGTGGTTTCCTTTGGGTGGACTATCGTATGCTTATCTGCCTCAGGTTTTCTTCTGTGTCTTTCTGGACCATCTGACTTATCAGAGTAAGAATACTGGAGTAAATGTATAGTGTCTGTGACCAACCGTAGCTTTCCCTGGGTTTACTCATGGTATTTTGTCTAAAAATTCAAACATCCTCAACATCTTGCTTGATAAAAGATGGCTTGTATAAAAGCCAATGGAAGAGGAAGCTTTGCATTTCAGTGATGCATTATCATGGTTCTCCTAGCATCTGTTGCACTATGCTAAGTGGAGTAACCATTCAAAGTTGGTTCTAGCTTCTAGCCTGCAAGTGACGCTCTGGATACTCTGACTCCTTTCCCTCTTGTCCCCATGTACCTGTAAGGGTAAGGATGTACCAACATCTAAAATAAATTTCTTGTCAAATAAGATGCTCAGAGGAAGAATCTAAAAGCATGTAACTGCAGCAAAAAAACTTCAACTGGTGGAGGTACTGTGGAAAAACAGTGATGTTGTGCAACCAGCTCATCCCTCAATTAAAAGTTGAAGTGAATTGTTACTGCTCCTAGCCACTTTGTAACACTCTTTGCCAATATGAATGGGCATCGTTTAAATGCTTTGAATGGAAAGTTCAAAATCTTGTGGCCTAGAAACTTATGTAAAGAAATCTGACTCAATGGTCGGAACTTTCAAAAAATACTTCAGTTGCAGAATCAACCAGGTTGGTCCTATATATCATGAAATATGACAGAGAGGAAAAAAAGTGGAAGTTTACATGAACAAATTAGAAGGTAACCAGTCATCATGGCCCTAAAACTTTTTTGTTAGGATGCATGTAGTTTTAGTATGTATCTTGCTTGGAGAAAAGCTTGTTTGTTGCACTTTCTGACTGACTTTTAGACTTTTGCAGATGTAATTTTGATTCAAAAGCATAGCGACCTTTTAATATTTGGCAAAGTAAACCACTTCAGTGTTGGGAATCATGTGGAAGCCTGCAGTCAGTCTGACTGTTGGTACTTGATAGTATGTTAACAGTTGTTACCATACAGTAACAAACTTCTTTTTTGTCTACAGCTGAAACAGATTTTGAGATTTTTAGTTTTGTTCTTACTTTTCAGGAAACTTGGAGTTCAAGCTTTGCTTTCTTGTTGTCCTTGTTTTCACTAATACAGTTTATTTCAAATTGGGAGATCTGACAAACAGGAATTTCAAAAGATCTAGATATAGGGAGGACATAACTTTCTACTATAAATACTTTATTTTGTACAATATAAATGATTTTTGAAATGAAATAATCTGATAATCTGAATGTCTCATGAGAACTGATTCCAGGTAGAAATTGCGTGTGTGATTCTCTATTTTCCTACCTGTTCAGGGAGAATATAGTACAATATGGGATTAAAGAAAAGCTTGAGCCTTAACATGAGGGCAAAACTATGTTGTAATTTGTACAGCAGAGAAATTCATCCTAGATGGCATCAGTCTTTGAAAAAAATCACATTGATGTTTTTGCATATAAAAAAAAAATAATGTAACCTCTCTAGTGAGTTTTTTTTTTTCAGTGTTTAATCCTGGTTTGTTTTTTAAATGAAAGTAACTGATTGTGAATCACTTGATGAAAATTAGGTATGATAATAAGTTGTACAGTAAGTGATCTTTTCTTTTGAGACCTGGGTTCAAATGTAACTTTTATCACAAGTGAAAGTGAGTCTCGTAATTGGCTTTCCTTTGTAGCCAAGACAGTTAATTTGGCATTGCTGTTGGCTTAGGAATGCCAAGTTAAAAATTTATTAACTAATGTTGTTTGAAATGAATATGTCCAATGCCAGTCATACTGGACCTGACTTCTGTTCCCTCCTTTTAGTAAGTGCTAAAATTTTCACTCTCTAAAATGAGACTTTAACTGCTGTGATGGTTATTCATATAAATAATGGTTTTAGATAGGCTTTTATGTGTTTAGTTATTTAGTAAAAAAAACTTAAAAAGGTTCCTTTGTTTTATTAGGAGTCCACATCTCCAGTTGTTTCACCACAGCAGTCCCCACCAACCTCTCCACACACATGGAGGAAGCACAATCGCCATCCCAGCGGAGGAAATAATGAACGACCTCTTGCTGGACCTGGGCCTTTTTGGGCTCCATTTAGTGAAGCACAACCAGGTATAAATGTCTTCTGTTATGCTTCAGATGTAACCCTAAGTTGTGGAACTCTTTAAGTATATTAAATGAGTTGAGGGCAGTTTATTTTTGTATTTTCCAATCCTGGAAACTTTCTTGTAGATTCAAAGGCTCATGTTGATGGCAGCACTGTGGAATCTGTGGTCTTGCACATGGCAGATCCATTTCTTAGTGTGGTATGGGAAATGCTTAGAGTTTGGAGGGAGGGAAGGAGAGTATGGAAGTTTCCCAGAGGAAATTTTTCAAATACAAAACTGCCTTCCTGTTGAAATTGTGCAGGAGCTATCAGTACACCCACAAATTTGGGGAGCTCAAGGGAAAGCAGCAGATAATGTATTGGTTGTTTGAATTACATTTCTGGTAGATAAGATGAATTGTCAGAACAACTAATTCTCTTAACAGTTTTTTTTTTTGCTTTCTTTAAAGTTTATGTAAACATAACTGAAGGTACTGTATCTCTAGTCTGTCAAGGTAGAACCACCTGTTTTGAGTACACCTTCTCATCCTTGTTCTTCATTTAACATGAAGACCTTCCCTGTTGTATCACTCTGCCCTCATTTAAAAAGCCTTCACCCTTAATATCTTATGTTTCAAAAAGTTCTGTTTTATGATTATCTGGTAGACATAATAAATTTGGGAGCAGTAGAGCAATTCTAGTTCAGTTTCTGTTTTTTATAATACTGCTAAATAATATGTTGTATTTTGTGGACTGTAGTTTCAGATTGAACTCTGGTTGGTTGGTTTGTTTAATAGAATTTCAGTTGAGATATTCCAAAATTGATCTCTTACCTTTCAATTTATTGTCATTCTGTAGTTATAAGCATCCATGGAGGACCAGGGTTTCTATTGTTGGAATTGGATGGATAAGGAAATAAAACTAATTTTAGAAGTGAAGCAGGTTGTATGCAGGGGTTAATGCCAGTGTCCTGGATGTTATTTGCTAGCAAGTGCCAGTCAATTTAGAATTGAGGGTAAGAGGGCTTTGCAGAGGGATCTGGACAGACTGGACTGATGGTCTGAGGCCAACTGTATGAGGTTCAATAAAGCCAAGTGCTGGGTCCTGCACTTTGGTCACAACAACCCCCTGCAACGCTACAGGCTTGGGGCAGAGTGCCTGGAAAGCTGCCCAGCAGAGAGGGACCTGGGGGTGCTGGTCGACAGCCAGCTGAACATGAGCCAGCAGTGTGCCCAGGTGGCCAAGAAGGCCAATGGCATCCTGGCCTGCATCAGCAATAGTGTGGCCAGCAGGACTAGGGCAGTGATTGTGCCCCTGGACTCGGCCCTGGTGAGGCCACACCTTGAATCCTGTGTTCAGTTTTGGGCCCCTCACCACAAGAAGGACATTGAGGGGCTGGAGCAGGTCCAGAGAAGGGTAACAAAGCTGGTGAAGGGTCTGGAGCACAGGTCTGAAGAGGAGGGACTGAGGGAACTGGGGTTGTTTAGTCTAGAGAAGAGGAGACTGAGAGGAGACCTTATCACTCTCTACAACTACCTGAAAGGAGGTGGTAGTGAGGTGGGTGCTGGCCTCTTTTCTAAAGTAACCAGTGATAGGACAAGAAGAAACGGCCTCAAGTTGCACCAGGGGAGGTTTAGGATAGATATTAGAAAAAAATTCTTTACTGAAAGAGTGATCAGGCATTGGAACAGGCTGCCCAGGAAAGTGGTGGAGTTGTCATCCCTGGAGGTGTTCAAGAACCGTGTAGATGTGGTGCTTAGGGACATGGTTTAGTGAGTTAGGTGGTGTTGGATTGGACTTGATGATCCTTGAGGTCTTTTCCAACCTTAATGATTCTATGATTCTATGAATAAAAGAATAAAGATTAGTCTGCTTGTTGCATATATAATTACTTCTAAGGGTTCAGTCCAGGTATGGTGATTTTTCAGTAGTCAATTTCTTGACTTTTTTCATGTATGGTTTAGTTAATTTGCATTTCTTGCAAGCTGAAATATAAAGTTGTCTGATAGCCAGTTTCAAACTTGTGAAGTTTTTCTAATTTATGAAGTCAAGGACTCCAGACTTCCTACAGTTGAAGAGTTTAGTATTGATCTCTTTAAAGTTGTATTGCCGTGTTAATATTTCAGTTTGGCAGTGCTTTCCCTGTGATGCCTAATGGATAAATTTTTCAGTAGTAGTTTGAAAATATTTCTGAACTAGCTCAATATTTGTCAGTTTTATATTCCATAGTGAAACACATTCATAGGGTGTTTAAAGTAATTTGGAGATACAGTTACAGAAGGATTGTCTGTTCTGCCAGTGTTAAGGATGGAGTGGATTTTCATGTATTGGTTTTACAAAAGTTGTCATCCTGATTCACTGTGGGTGATTCTTTCGCACTGCAAATGATTAATTATTCTTCTGAATTTCAGCTGTTGTACACTGTCATTCTTTTTCCCTCTCTTGAGCCTACTTTTTAAGGGCAGTATTTTGTAGAGAAGTGATGTTCTGCTGACATTTAGGTAGAACCAGATAGGCTGTCGGTTATGTTCCTTAAAATAAGCACTGCAAGCTCATCTTGATTCCCGTGCAAGATGTTCTTGAGAAATCGGGTAACTTGCAAGTGTGTAATACTGTTTCTGTAGGATTTAAGACAGGGCTATGCCATTTCACTTGTGATCCAAGAAAAATAAGAACCCAGGTCTCTATGCGTGTATTTCACGTTACGTGAAACATTGTTTGATGGTAATGGAGTGGTCAACTGAAAACATGGAACCTCAAGTGTGTAAATGTTTCTAATGGGTCTAATAATAAACAGCATGTTGCCTTGAACCAGAAGAACAAAAATCAAAACCTAACTTTTTTTATTTGGAGAAAGTTGTATCTAAACAGGAAGATTCTGACTTAATACGTAGTATAGACACTCCAGTGCATCATCATACTCCCACCATGAACAAAATTAAATAGTGCTTTCTGTATCAAATTGGGCTGTACAATAATTATTAGATAATAACTCAATTGTTGTTTTTAAAAACCTTGCACCTTGTCTTGTATCATAAGTCCTAAGCATAACTTACAGCTGTGGTTCTCAATTTCTTGAGGAAGAAATCCTGTTCTTGTCTCAACAGAGCAAAAACATTTGGATTTTAAAAACTTTCTGCCACTGTGTTGTCCAGTAGTTCAGTTAGGATAGTGTTAGTGATGCTTCTTAAGTAGCTGGACTCTGAGGCACTGTCATGACGAGCTCAGTGTGCTTACACATAAGAGACCTGAAATCAGAAGCCAAGGCTTATTACCATATTTCTTCAAGGATTTTTGTTAGAGGGGGACCCAAAGGGTGCATATATTTTACTTTAATATTGGTAATTAAAAGTTCAGTGACCTGTGTACAATTAAGTTTAAAGTTAGTTCAGATCTTATCCTTAAATGTCTAAGTCAATCATATTAAAGCCTTAGTCTCTCAAGTCTTTGATTTAAGAGTTCAAGATAAAGTTGTTCAAAAATCATGTTGTTATGTCTCAGTTCAGACTTGTGTCTCTGATCTCTTTAACATTTCTTCTGGATCAGTCTTCACAGAATAGTACAGTGGATGACTGAATACTTTGTAGGAAAGAGAATTGTATATGAGATGAGAGCCTCCTATTCCTATAGTTACAAGAAAAAAAAAAAGCTCATTTTGCCATATAGCTTCTGCTGCTAGGATTCTGACTGTGACGAACTTGGGAGAAATAACCCCTTCCCCACTTCAAATGATAGTTGAGTGGCATGTCAGAACAGGATCTCGAGACTTTATTGCCTTATAACCTGTTTGGACTGGAAGCAAAGTCTCCAAATAATTATTTCAAACTAGTAAAAAAAAAATTACGTTTTCTGTTCGGTCGTAGGACCTGTTAGCTTTTCTTGGCATTACATCAAAGTTCTGTTTTGATGTCTTTGTATGAGAACTTACAGCCCTAAGTGACACCTCTTTTCTTCTCTTCATTGGGAGAGATGTTGCAGTTCATGAAATCAAGAACCAGAAAACTTCAGGGACAGAAGTGGAACATGTCTGCTGTGCTAACAGTTCACTTGCATCTTTAGAGTCCTAGGATGTTTACAGTGCTTGCAGGGGACTGAGTAGTCCTTTGTTCTCCTAGTTACTGCTTCAATAACTGTTGATAATTGGTCTTGTTGCAAATTCAGAGTTATTCTTACCTGGACCTGATTATTTGGGGGGGGGGAATAGCTTTACAGCATTTTACCTTATTGCCAAAATTGTGCTCAGCTTCTGGTTTTGTTTCATCACAAATTGGTGGTAAGGATAGCTCTTGCTGCTTTACAAATTTAGTTCTCTATAAGTAAACTCATTTTTGTATAGTAATTGAAAAGTACAAGCTACTCAGATGTTACCTAGCTAGACTGTTTCTTACACTTACATTTGTAGTTTAAAGTGAGGGGGTTCAGCAATTCTTCAGGAGTCAAGGAGTAGCATGGATTCCTGAAACTCTTTGACTTGTTTTAGGTGGTTTGTTTTCCCTCTTATCAGAGTTCCTTAAGTTTTTCATTTGCAACTGCGATGTAAGAGTTTTGAGGGTTTTGTAGATAGAGCAGTGGGTGGCCAAATCTTTCTATAGTTGCTTTGTCGTTATTTTAATATTAAGATGTTGAACATCGGCAATACTTCAGAAGTAGATTATAACAAGGCCCTGGGTGAATCTCAATTAACTCCAGATAGTTAATACATAGCAGATGTCAGCACTCTATATGGATGCCTTTTATTATTCTTGGACTGTTTTTAAGCAACTGAGTTAAGTTAGTCTAGAAATAATTTAGAAAAAAAAATTGTCTGTGCTAAAAAGCCTGATCCTTAAGAGGCATTTCCAAGGCTTTGTTTTTTGAATGGTAAAGTAAAACCTTAAAAAAAAAAAAAGTTGCATGCTAATATATCCCACATTTTTAGATATCTGTTTGTCCTTAGAGCTGTTTCTCATTTCAATTAAGTGAAAATGTGGAGAATCAACTCATTCAAAACCCATTAAATGGGTAAAACTCAATTTACATTTTATACATGTTGCGATAAGCTTGTTCTTCACTTCTGTCTTTTTAATACAGATTTAAGCTGACCTAATGTAAAAATCTACAAGAGTGAGTTGTCAGGAGGTGAACTTTGTCACCTTCGCACAATTTGGTTTTCATTTTCTGCACCATTCTGCAAGTGTATTAGCTCCCTGACAGGAGGGTGTGTTTCAGGATTTTTTTTTTTTTCTACTCCTTTCCGTATCTATAGTTCTTACTCAGTTTTCAAGGTTGTATTTTGAGAAGGAAATGTTTCTTCTACTTCCAGGCTCATCTACTTCTAGTGATCCCATATGGTCTGGCCATTCACCACCACCCCATCAAGAAAATTGGGTCAGTTTTGCAGATACCCCACCAACCAGTGCTCTTTTAGCCATGCATCCTGCTTCTGTCCAGGTGTGACACTTTATTGGTATTTGATTTGCTTCATTCAGGTTGATGTTGCAATCTTTTTTTTTCTTTTTTTTTCTTTTTGTAAAATTTTCATTGCAGATGTTTACTGTGTATCTGTGCTGTAGTCTGTTCTGTTCTGTTTACCCAATAGATATTTCCATTGAGTTGACTTCATTTGGAATGATTAACTGAAAGCTACTAATTTTTGAAATGTCAGCAATTATGACTTTAAAATGTTTGTGTTTAGCTTTTTTGCATATATGCAGTACTTTTTTTTCTGCTTACATACCTGCAGTCATTCCTATCCATATGTATCAGTGTGCAAAAATACCCTATTGTTATCCTGTAGATGCAATCTACTTATAGTTTCCTGCAGTTTTTAAACTATTGAGAGGTTTAACTATGCTTTATTTTTTGAAGGCAAGAAGTTGAGATTCATAGAAGCGTTTTAGGTAGAAAATACTGAGGAAAAATATTTCATTTCAGGACCAGACAACAGTACGAACTGTAGCATCAGCTACAACAACAAATGAAATTCGTAGGCAATCAAGTAGTTATGATGACCCCTGGAAAATAACTGATGAGCAAAGGCAGTATTATGTTAATCAGTTTAAAACCATTCAGCCTGATCTAAATGGATTTATACCAGGTAAGTTACTCTTTTAAAAATATAATTGTGGGTGCAGCAGTTCTGTTACAAAGACTTCACTGTTTACTTAGGTTTGCATACTATTTTGTAGAAAAGTTCTGCATTTTACTGATAATGTTCTAGTAAAGTCCAGTGTAATTCAAGAAAGGACTTGAAACTAATTTGCCATTTTCCTTCGTTTAACCCTAGTAATTAGTGCCATTTTCCCCAAAACCTTTGTGAAATAGCTTATCTCCTTTACCGTAGCTGTCTTCTAATGATGTAACTTGCTTTAGATATTAAAAAAGGTTGTTGTAATTTTTCAGGATCCGCAGCTAAAGAATTTTTTACTAAGTCAAAGCTACCTATTCTTGAACTTTCTCATATTTGGTAAGTGTGATGATGTGTCTTTATTCAGGATAATTATTTAGGAAGGTGACAGCTATGTGGCAGTCATCTAATAATCTACTTACTAGAAGGTGTTATGAAGTGAAATTTCACTAGTACTCTAGTATGTTCAGTCTACTCACATTTATGCCAGTGTTATTTTAGTGAGCTTTAATGATCTAGGCTGGCACTATTTCTTTTGAAAGAATTTCAGACACTTCAGAGTAAGAAGTAATTTACCTGAGGTTTTTATTGGTAAAAATGCATTTAAATAATTAATCCTTATCTGTATTTATTCAATTCTAAGTAGGCTTAAATGAAATGTACAGATGCAAATATTTTATAAATGTACTTAGTGGGAGTTGATGACAAATTTAACTTTGACTTGGTGCAAAGCTTGTATTTCATTGTATTCTAGAATTCGTACTGCATCACTGCAGGCTATCATTAAATGGCTTACCTTGACAGATTTGATCTTTCACTGTAATGATTTCTAATTCAGGTATTTTACACATTTAAAATAAATCACATTGCCTCAGTGCTATTGTTTCTTTAGTATACTTTGACAAAAAAATCTGAGACCAATAATATTGTGTAGTACTGTCTTAAATGAGTTAAAAACCTGGAGAGATAAAAGTGGGTTTAAATTATCTTTAAGCTCTAAGAAATGTTATTAATGAAGACTCATTTTTGTTGAAGAATAAAGCATGTAGTGCTAATAAGAAGTGTTTAAAAGGGTAAAATGAACTGTAAACTGCATTCTTTGATCTTCCAAGTAGCACAACAGAAGTATATNGGTATGGTGTGGTATGCTGTAGTTGCTAGGAAGAACGGTTATGATTTGCCTGAAAAATTACCTGAAAGTTTAATGCCCAAGTTGATTGATTTGGAAGACTCAACGGGTAAGGCATGCTTCAGCATGAATTTCACTGTTTTCAAATGATGATATAGTTTTTACAGTGTATCAGCAGTTATTTATACTTTTGTATGAACATAACACATTAGTCAGTATGAAGTAAAGCAATGTGCAATTTTTAGAAATTTTAGATTAGATGTTTAGATCTGAGCACGTATGTTTTTCTGTATAGGGAGATGCTATTTAGGAACAGTACATATATTGACTATAACACTTGGAAATACTGCCTGTGTTGTTTAAAGGTTAAGGAAAACACAATTGTCACAATATGGATTTTATTCATGATCAGAGATTGTATTCCAGCTTCCCAATCCAGCTGTACTTCAAACTTGCTTGCAAATTAATATGCTTTCTGTTCACCCTGATTTCTGAAAATATGGTATGAGTTTCCAAGTTTTGAAGGTACTTAGAAAATATTCCCAGATTCAATGCAAGAGGTAGGACTGTGCAGTTTAAACGTACAGGATCGGTAGCATGGAGGGTTTTTTTGTAATTCTATACCTGTTTATCCTCTATTGCTTTGGCATCTAGTCTTTCTGTGCATAGTTGTTTACCTTTGAATGCTCCCAGATAAACCATTGAATGTAACTCTGTCTGTTAATAATATATGCCAAAAACTCAGTCCTATAACTGAAAAGCAAACTATTGTTCCATGTAAATGTGGTGTTTGAAAGCAGGATGTTTGTGGCCATCTTCCTTTTTTTTATTTTAAAACAAATAAAGGAAGCTGAATATTTTAAAACTGCTTAAATTACTTTTTAACAAGCAGTCTTTGCTTGGAAAGTTAAATTATACTGTGGGTGTACAGGTACTATGATTTCCTAGAATTTTATTTTTTACTAAATACTTAAAAGGCGGTCTCTTCATACTGTGTTTGTAGGATGTCAAAGACTTTCATCTGGCAATTATTGACGACTTCTTAAACTAGATACTGTGGCTCTTACTACCTCTGCTTTAATAATTAAACCACTTTTTGTAGGAGTACTTGGCTCCTCAGAGAACCTTTCCAACAGCAGTCAGCTGCAACTGAAGTGTCTTCAGTATGAGCAATAATTTTACTATGATAAAGACATTCACAAGACATATCTACAATTAATACCTAGCAAGTGTCTAAAACCTACCAATTCTGTCTATTTTTGTGTTAATGTGATGGCCAAGCAAAAATCTCGATAGGAAATGGAGTAACATGTGTTTGTATAATCCATTGTTTTGTTTTCTTTTAAAAAAAAA
>VZTO01007323.1:8595-25105 GCA_013400615.1 Syrrhaptes paradoxus | reverse complement strand
GAATTTTGACTGGTTTTGCTTTTGCTTCTTTAATTTTTTAAAAGATGTTCATAGTAATAATGAAATAACAATACTACCATAATGTTATATACAAGCACATTACTCAGAGAATTAATCCTGAAAATGTGCTAAAGAGCCATTTAAGATAGAGTAAAATAGCAATATGCACATTCTGTGAAGACTAGGAGCAACTTCATATCCAGTAGTTAAATCTTGTCACACTCTGATATCTAACACATATTGAAATTATGACCTGTTTGCCAATAGTAAGGCCTGCAAGGTCTACTAATTTCAACTTGGTCATATCAGCTCCCAAACTAGGCTATCTGCTGAGGCAAGCATTAACTTCAAAAATGCAAAGCATTCAAACTATGGACTGAGGTCTTATCAATATGTGACAAAGACACAATCAAGGAGTTTTGTGTTCCTTTAACCAAAATCTCAGTAAATCTGGTGTCATCAGCAGAAAGAAAAGCCTTAAAAAGCATTAGCCAGATCCTTGTACTTGTTTCTAAAACCCTCAGAAAAATATTTAATGCCAGTCTCATCTGACCTTTCTATTTCATGAAATGAAGCCTCCTCGGATAGGAGTTCTCACACTTGGAGAACAACGGTTTATTTTCTTGCTGATACTCCTGTCTTATTAAAATTTTTGTAGCACACCCCCTAGAGCTCCATCTTGACCCCTTTGTTTTTTTCTTTGCAGTTATACCTGCTATCGTTATTGCAGCTTCTGTCTATGCACAACTCACAGATGTACCACCCCTTACGACTTCTATTTGGATTAAACTCTTCTTTCTCTGCCAGGATGATTTTGGCACAGAAATTTTAAGAGTTGATTATATTTCCTTTCAGTATTTTGGTGCAGTAACAAGTACCTCAGTCCCAATTTGTCTGTTCAGCATACCCCTTAGCTCCATCCTAGATTTTCTGCTTTAACAGACCATTGGAGGTTTCTTTTGACTTCCTGTGAACAACACTGCTGTATTGCTTTTTTTCCTAAAATTGTCATACCTAACTGCAGTGAAATCCTGCAGCTTATTTTTTATTAGGGTAAATTTCATTTACCCTAACATGTAGTTTGGAAAGCTAAACAGTGTCTCCACAGTGTCAAGAGCTACATCCAGTCCCTTCCTAACTCAGGACAGAGGAGACCACATGCTATCAACCTGTAAACACCACAGAACTTGGGTCAGAAGGAATTATCAGCACTCAGAGCTTAAAAGGGAGTGTCTCAACTGTTGGAAGTAAAGGCAACAATTTTCTGGAATAAACAAACTCTTCATCTTTCTGTTTCCTCACAAAATATCTATCTTTTCTTTATCTGTTTGTGCCTTACCACCACCTTGCAACATCACATGCTCACTCTTGCTGACATTAAATACAGATTTTCTCATATAGTAACAATATACCAGAAACGTAGCAAAAATAACCACTGCTTAAATTTCTTTTGTTCATCCATCACAGCAAATAGACTATGACATTGGTTCTATACTCCACAGTGGAATTCAGCAATGATGTTAACTGCATAACTTAAAAATATATGCCACACAGAATAAGCTGGCAGAAAAATAAAAAATAGTATTGTGGGCATGGGTGCTAAAGAGCTCTACTGTTCTTTCACATAATTTAAATGAAGTCCCAGATGCTATGCCAGGATCAGATTGGCAGAGAAGTTTTAAGAATTCAATATCTGACCAACATCTTCATCATACAAAGGAGTTTGACTTGGAGACTGTAACCAACGTGCACACCTTCAGTATGCTGTTTCTCTTTATGACATTGTTATGGAAAGAATGTCTAAAACATACTAATCACATCAAGATGAACAGTAAAACATAAGCTGTTACACACAGACAGAGGCCTATTTTTGATGTAGAAGGACATTGTAGTTTGAACACACTGAACTAGCAGCAAAACACTACACAACCGCTCACTCACCCTCACCCATCCCCAGGGATGGAGGAAAGAATTAAAGGGGTGAAGGGAAGAGAGACTTGTGGGTTAAGAACAATTTAATAATAAACTACAATAAAATTGAAAATTATAGTAATAATAAATAATAATATTTTCAAATATGCAAATGAGTGATACACAGTGAAAATGCTCACCATTTGATGACCAAGGCTCAGCCCTTTCCTGGCTAACAGTACTGGAGCAGGGAGAGTCCCGAAACTGCAGTCCCACAAAGGAGATAAGAGCCCGAGTGTCCAAGAGAGAAAGAGCTGACTGAGAAAGCAAGGCAACCCCAAGAGGGGGCAACCCAGAGAGAGACAACATGGGGAAAGAGAAAGATAGAGAGTGTACTTCCAGGCAAAGCCTCATCTATATACTGGGCATGACGTGCATGACAGGAGTACATCCTTGGCAAAGTTGGGTCTCGATCCTAAACCTGAGGTTGAGTCCCAGGCTAGTCACTGGGGCTGTGCCCCCTCCCAGCTTCTCCTGCCCCTGCAGACACTGGCACAGCAGAGAAGCTGGAAAGTCCTTGACTGTCCTGGCAACAATGATAACCATCAGTACGTGATCAACCTTCTCCTCAGCACAAACCCAAAACATAGCCTCTTGCTTGCTACTACAAAGAAAGTCACCTCTGTCCCAGCCAAAACCAGGACAAAGGAAAAGCCCAATAAAATATTTCTCCTTATCACAATTTGGAAGCTTTAAGCAGTGTAAGCACAGAAAAACAAGAAAGCAAATATTTGAAATGAAGAAAAAGAAAGGGATTGGTTATTACTTCAAACTAATCTAAGTATTTAAAATAAAATAGATACCTTTACTAAGATAATGCTGTAAGGAGTTTCATAGAAATGAATTTGAGCTAATAGCTCCAGTTGTAGTTTCAGGTCAACCATACCACTGTGTGAATGAAAACTGAAGGAAAAATCCAAAAGATGTTTTAATTTCTAAGATTTAAAAATCTTACAACATCTTGATTTTCTCTCAACTTTTCAATTCAATTTCATAGAGGACTCCTACCAAAACCTCTTACAGAGGAGACCTGAAGTAGAAGCCCAGCCAAATAATTGACTTTGTTAGATTTGCGCAACTTTAAGTCACTGAACTATGATGCGGTTCTGGGGAAAGTACCACTTTCAGGGCAAGTACTAACCTTATTCTGCACTCTCAATGGACGCAATGCTCTGGGGGAGGCGGCCCAGGGAGCAGGCCCGTGCTGTAGTCAGGGTCTGGCGGCCTTCCCCTGCACCAGGCCCAAGCCACCCAGCAGCAGCACAGTGGCACAGCTTGGCAGCGACCAGGAGCGAGGGTGCATGGATCGTCCCCCGAGAGCCCAACTTGAGCACTTGGGAGGAAGGGCAGCCCATGCCTTGGTGGGCTCCCCTCACTTGGGACACCGGGTATGGAAACTTTCCTGGGAAGCCAGTGAGACCTATGAGGCAGATTATAAGGAATTCTGTAATGGAAGCAGAATAGTCCCCACTCACAGGGTGATGTAATTATCCACTTAATAAGTGGATCCCAATAAACCCCACTTTGTACCTCGGACTCGGAACCTTATTCCCTCAAGGGGCAGAGAGCACCAGAAGTCCTGCCCATGACACAAAACGGCACAGCAAACAGGGCCCAAGGATAACAGGGTAGAGGCTTATTTGGGTAAGCACGGGATTCCCTTCCAGCCTCAGTTTGACAACACTTGGATCTGAGACTGCTGGTTTGAGTGGGATCAGATGAAAAGCCACACAGCCCTGGCAGAGAGAAATGTTAAAGATGCAAAAAGGCATCGCATGTAAGATGTTGGGTGCATGCTATCATGTGAATTGTAATGAAAAGAATCTATGGGAAGACAAACAGAGAGAACTGCTTGCTCAAATAGAAAGGTTACAACAGAAGGTCCAGAGGCAAGAGATGCAGCTGCTGATGCAAAGTCCAACTCTACAGAAACATAGAGAAAATGAGAAGAGATTAGAAGATAAAGTAGTACAGATGGCCAGTGCCAACTCGGAGAAACAGGGCGGGACTGTGGATGCCCTTAAAGTAAGGGCCTTAGTATGAGATCTCGAGCACTGGGATGGGGACATCTGGAATGACCCCAATGAGCAGCCAGGTGACTGGCCAAACAACGGTGATGATACCACGCAAGGAGTCTTCCCCATTATCAAACATGAGATAAGTGGAGGGACAGAGAAGAGACCTGCCCAGGATGTAGGTAAGTCCACCACCTTTATCCCCCCCAGATTTGCCTTGAGAATTAATGCATAAGCAATCCACTAGCAGTTCTAGGGGCCATGGTCCAAGCCGCCCATGACATTGGCCAGCATGGCAAGAATGCAGACCACTCATCCACCAACTCATTTTATAAAGACATCAAAGAGGTTCTAGACGCCATTCAGCATGCTATTGCCCCACTGGTGGAAAACCAGTAGTGTCTTGAGTATGGCATCTTGAACTTTTCAAGTGGTACACCTATGTAGTGATGAATATGCCTATCTCATCTTAAACTGGTGGAAAAATGAAATCTGGGAAAACGCCTGTCACCCAGTTGCCTGCACCCTAGATGCCATTCTATTTTGCCATAGGAAATGGATGCCTCATATGTTGCACCCCTTAACTGGGTGCAACTATCAGGTAAAGTGAGAAACACTTACTTGGGAAAAATTGAGTGTGGGTCAAAAGCTGAAATCTATGATGGGATGGGTGGCCAACTGGTTTATTCCAGACAGCAACATTAAGACTAACATTATCATTGGAGATACCCTAATCTAATTGAGTTGTCTGGCCAACAGCGCCCGAACATCCTTCACATTGGTCAACACCCAACTGCAAGCCACTGCCAAGTTGATACTACAAAATAGACTGGCTCTAGATGCCCCCTCGCCCAAACAAGGTGGAGTGTGCACAGTCATTAATGCAAAACCAAACCGTTTTATCTCAGACTCCAAACCTTACTCCTTCAAGTGACAGCAGCGCAGGGTCTGACTGTAGCACCTGCTTGGTTCCTATTACTTCTTGGGAAGGTTCTAAGACAGCACAGCCTGCAAACTGACCATGTGCACCTGCCTGTAACAGAAAAAGTAGTACATTCTCCTTCGAGAGTTCTAGTATCATGTTATTGCATTCTTTATGCAGTTTGTTCTAAAATTTAGCCAAGCAGCTACAGCAGAAAAGAAACCTATCTTTCAGGACAGGTGGATTGCAGTAACAACAAAAAGGAGGAGCAGTAAGTCTCTTAACATTATGGGAAGAGATACAGGATAAGACAAGCAGGCTTTCGTATTTCTAAACATTTTATGAATGTAAACATAGAAGACTGCAGTCCTTCCTTACTCGTGCATTTTTCTAACCCTGTACAAATAATCCAAACGGACCATCCAGAAGGTGCACTACATGCTTCATCTAAGTGATGAGATTAAAAAAAAGGTCTATATAATACCTTCCTTCAGAAAGAAAAAAACTCAATAGCAAGGAATAGTGAATTTTTCAGTAGAATGAATGAAATATAAGTTAATTAAAGGCTACAGCAACATAAGCCAGTTGCTTGACTGCTGCTCTACTGCAGTATCTGATGGCTGTGCTCAACAGAAATTTCATGATCTGTATTTATGGCTCCTTGACTGGCATTCGTATTTTCTAGGCACTTGAGTTTTGATCTATATGTACACTAGCTAAAATCTGGAAGCAGCAAAGCATATCCAAATTTTATTAACATTAAGACACAGAACACACAAAAGGAAAACTGATTTTGGTTTAAGTGGATGTAAGGTTTTAAAGATGACTATCAGCATCACAACAGTCATGCACAATTTAAACCAGAAGGCTTACCTTGACATGCTCCAGTGCGAATATTAGGGATGAAGCCGCGACGGCATGGCTGAGGCTGAGCAGGGCACATCTCACAGGGGTGACCCCACGCACGCCCAATGGTTGCACAACAGAGGGTTTTTGTGCAAACAATTCCAGTTAGCTGCCCCTGACACATCTGGTTGTTAACTTGTGTGAAACACGGACCTGTTCTGTAATCTGGAAAAAAAGGAAAAATCACTGCATTGTACAAGACAGTGTACTAGTAACTATAGAAGGAATAAATTTTTAATCCAGTAGATAATTACATTAAGAAAATTCCAAGAGGACCTGGAAATTTATGTTACTGCTTAAAGAAGTAGCGTGACACCTTCCACCGAAGGTAATGATGTTCACAAGGTTATCCTATCTTTCAGTTTATTTCTTTCTGATAGATGCAAATAATGAAATGCATCTGGACCCAAAACTGATCTGTGCATTGACAATGCATCCAGTAAAGCTCATAATAACTGAGAGAGTTTTACAGGCAAACAAGCAAACAAACAAAAGAGCAGATCAGATTAAGCAAACAAGGACTGGAAACTTGTTTTCTTGTTCCTAAGTTACTTCATGGCAATTCATGGGAAGGTACTACAGACCACAGGAGCCACACATTTTTTTCACTCCACATTGATCAAGGTCCATGCCAGCAACCGTCAAAGAAACAACATCCCTGCTGGAATGCTTAGTGCAAAATAGTGCTACCTACAGAGGACTAACTGGTAAACCATCATTTATTTTGAGAGGAATAACATGAGATAATACAACAACCTATTCAAGGTATGTTGAGTACCCTGAATGTAGCATACAAACTATATGAAAATATACTCTCTGGTCAAATTCCTGTAAACAGGTAACTTCTGAAGCTTCAACATCTATAAAGAGAAAGATTTTTTGACCTTATGAGGCAACACAAACTGGGAACAACAATTAACTTAAACTCTCTAGGAACAAATGAGAAACAGATGGTTGCTCTAAGCCAGATTTCATATCCTTATGGAAACTTTAAGAAAGAAAAAAAAAAAAAAAGAGAAGAACATGCAAAGCTTCCACTCAGACTTGGTCACATGGAACAAGGCACAACAGTGGGGTTACGGCTGTTCTCCCTGCTATCCTGTCTTTTTCTCCTTTTTTTCCTGCTGCAAACAAACTGCAATACTGATATGTGGGTCACACACTGCCTTCCATATACTTTCATTAGTGTGCAATTGGTCTCACAACCAAGGTACAAATATCACTATTAATGCCTTCTAGAATTTGATACTTTCACCCTGAAGAATAAAAATGAGAGCTTTGACATATTTGGAAAGGGAGAAAATGGTCTTCACAGTGAAATCTCATATTAAGTTTTCTTTGCAGTAATACACAAGGCTCTTAAAGTAAAAGGTAGCTGAAATAAAAATAAAAGTTGTGCTCTCTATCTTTGACAAGGTTCATTCAGGTATCAGTTTGGGAAAGACTTTTGTACACAGTTATTTGTACACATTGGAAGTTAATTTCAGCTGGGTTGTTCACTTTATTTGAAGTTAAGCAAGTACATCAATATCCACAACCAATATACCTAATAATAAAGGGAGATTAAAAGACCTTAAATACTCATTAAGGGCTATGAATTTTAATCTTTCTTGATTTTCATTAGAAAATCTTCAGAGTTACACCTTTCAGCTTCCCCTGCATCCATCCAAAGAAAATCATCTCCACTAGAAAAAGGTTTCAGTGATGTTTCATCCAACATATTGCAAGACAAGCAGCTTTACAATGCTCCGAGTTTAATTATGTCCGAGACCATTGTCAAATCAGAGAGAGCTGAATTTTAACATAACATACAGATCCTGATGGCTGATAGCAGAAGATAGTGATCATCTCATCAAGGTCTGGCCTCATATGAGAATGACACATATTTGAAACACACAGTCCAATCATGACAGATCTAAATTCAAGTAACTCACTATAATGTGGTCTGGATTTTAGTTAAGGGGTAAGGGTAAGGAAAAGTCTCCATCACAGATTATGACTGTATACTTCTTTCATGTAAAATTTACTCGGGTGTCACAAAGGTTGAGGGGAATACATGATAGACTGCATTTAACCCGAAAAATTATCAGCAGTGGTCAGACTGGTATCAGAAGAAAAACAGAACTGCTCAGAATTTAAGAACTGAAAGAAACGGAATTACATCCTGACACTGGTGAAAACAAGTGGGAATTTTGCTATTGAATTCAGTGACAACACTATTTCATTATTGGAAAACAGTACTGCACCCTTTAGCAAACAGCTGTATTATAATTTATTGCCTATTATTATCTGAAAAAGCATTCTCTATGTCTATACAGTGAAAGTAATGAGCTTCACAGGCATGGAAAAAGTTCTTACTACTGCTCAATGAACAGACTCCCATTCTAATGTCAACTAAATTATATACACCACGAATATGTTAGTAATACAAATTATTAAAAAGAGTCCACTCATTTCCTTTTGTCATTAATGACTGAAGTACGAAAAACAAACAGATTCTGGGAAAGTCTGTGGTCCATTCTAGGTGCTGAGAACTGATTATTTGACTCTAACCTGCCAACTGCGGAATTTTTGCCCAAGTGATGACTGTAGACAGATTAGAGATTGAGTCTTTCCTGAAAATTGAGATTGATTTTTAGACTCCTCATGAATGAGATTCCGGAAAACATGAAGCTGAAAAAGACAAAAGGATGTGTGTGGGTAAACTGAAAAGACCATTTATGAGCCACTAGTAACACTGAGAGTCCCATTATAAAATACAATCACTATTGGAAGAAAGTAGGATTTCCAATAGTGCAAGGGAGCATGATCTCTGGATCCACACAGATCTGTACAGGAATACCAAATCCTGTCCTGCTTCTGAAGTTGTATTCTGCATCAGCCCAGGTAGGCATGGTTGTGCCCCTGGAGGGCTACTCAACGTGCAATTACTCTGCAGAACTTAAGTATGATGTACTGGTCATGCTGGTCATGCATTTCTTACTCCATGCACTCAAAGAAACTCCAGTTCTTCATGGGGGAATGCCCCCTTATAATGAAATCAAATAATGATTTATTATGCATCTCTAAAATTTCCAAAGTTTGCATTTACCAGGACTGATAATCTTGACATCCCAGCTCACTTTGGAATTCCTATTCAGAAAATATGTATAGTTCCACTGGACAGTATTGTAGACAGCATCTGTTCTCTAAGGTACACTTTTTTATTGGACCAATTCTTGGATAACATGAAGTAATCACAGGAGAAGCAGAAATACAAATGCTGCATTTTTTCTGTTTAATGGTTGGTGATCCATAGGAAATATTTTGGCCAAAGGTCTTCCATGTTAAGAAGTTTGGAATTCAATCAGACAAGACTAAACTTGGAACTTAATTTTGACTGGTGAATTGTAGTTGAGTTCCACTACCTTCCTGTAAGACATTAAGATGTGTATACTCTGTAAAACCTAACAGTGAAAAGTTCAGTTTGGAGGGTGTGTTTGAAAGAAAGATTAGAGAACACAACTAGACTACAAAGAGTGTTTGTGCAACAGAATATGAATGAGTTAGATACAAGAAGGAGTGTACCAATACATCCAAGCTTAATATATCCTATAAAGTTAGAAAATTTTGCTCTGGGAACCTATACATATGTGCCTACCCATGCCTTAATAAACAGAGAACGCACAAAGCATACTGTTCAGGTTCTATAACCAAGCAACTTACATTGATGTAAGTCTGCAGGAGGGCAACTGAAAATCTGTCTACTGCAACTTAAACAGTAGAACAAATGAAACTATTATTAAACTTTCATGCAGATTTACAAATAAAAATAAATTCAACCCAAAATGCTGAGATCCTGAATGATGTTTCAGAATAATAACATATAAGCAACAGATCCACAGCTCCTAAGAGTATGCGCAGCTTATATAACCTTGGGCTACAGAAGCAGAGATCTGGCAGCAGACCACTTCTAGATAGCAACAGGAAAGTAACCTGCTACCTGCATCCAGCAAGAGTGGTTCTTTGCAGAGCTATGGTAACTGTGTTTCAAACAGGATGCTGTAAAAACTGGAAAAGTTATGATTTCAGAAATATGCTTTATAGCAATATTAATATTTTAAAATAATATTGTAACTAAAAGTATTATCCATAATGAATGTATCAGTTTTAAAAATCTTTATCCACTCAGTTTATCCAAAATAAAGTCCAAAGGTAAAGAGTATGAGTAATGGCTGATTGTCATATCCGAAGAGGAAAACATAAGATTTTACAATTCGAAGTGAAGGCAAGCATGGTCAGGCTAATAGTAACAGCATACAGCTGTTTACAGAAAGTTCTCTAGTCACATAGTACTTTTTTACTTATGGGAAGCAAACATAATAAAACTAGATGCCATTCTGAAGACACTTTGTAGTTTCAAATGAAGCTGTTGATTCAGAAACTACCATGGCGAGATTCTACAGTCCGTTTTATACAGCCAGTCAGACTATATTATTATTATGGTTCATCTGACCTTAAAAACCCTGAGTTTATGAATCAATCATCTTTTTTCCATATTGCTTTTCCTGTCTTATTCGCTCCCTTCCCAGCATTGTGGCTGGAATAATTTTGCCAGAAAGAACATAAGCTGGAACATAAATTATCAATAATTTGTTGCTTAGAAAGAGTAACTAATTGGTGAAAGAAACTGATTTTCAGGACATACGTGTTATGCATTTTTTAACCTCAGAAAATTATATTCAATATGTACCATGACTTGAAGAATGACAATGTTTATCAACAACCCAAATTGTTAATATAATTAAAATTTATAAGTACTTTTCTCCTGGCATCAATATAAAAAACACCCTGGAAACAGCATACTGGACTTCTAGATTTAACTATACTACAGCATTTCTATTCTTTCACAGATGTGTCCATTCTATATTCACAAATGGGACTATCTAACTATCACGGTTCTTGAGATCTTTTGCATTAATTCCTTTTCAAAAAATTATGAATCTATTCTTATTCTACCTTTAATTATAAAAGGCTAACTGACAGGGAGCCTACCACAAGGATTAGAAATGTAAGAATTGTAGTGCTGGGTATGGTCCAATACCCACCTATTTTGTTCCTCTTCCTATACGTCTGTCCAAAACCAGATTATTCAGATAAAAGTGTAAATAGCCTGCTGTAGGTAATAGACATGGGATAATCTGTCTGCCACATTAAGTTTCCTCCTGGTATCTAACACTCACTAGCTCAAAACCTAAAACACAATGTTTAACATCTCAACTACTATTTGTTGCCATTCTGAACAAAACACTAAAATATTTTAGTACACATGTAAGGATCCAACTTCTATCTCAATTTTGCCACAATCTTAGACTCCACAGTTTTGCACTGGGTTAACTAACTAACCCCTCCTGCCTATGAAAATTTTCCCCCTCCTCAAATAACTGAGAAAAGTGAGACATAAAGAAAAAGTAAAGATGCACCTAGGCATGTTGTAAAGTCCATTGCAAGTTATATGGAAGAATATGAAAATGTGAAGTTTATTTTCATGGGAAAGCACATGGGAAAGGCTCCCAATGCCAAATTTTTCTGTGTAAAGCCCAACAGTACTATTCGTGGTGCAGTGGCAGTCTCCTTCACCTGCATAAAGGTGTAAAAGCTCTGAAAGGGTAAAAGGTCATAAACTGCAGTGCTGGAGCAGCACATTATCACAAATCCTGTATTTCATGTCTGTGAGTGCTAGAAAGAGTAGCAGGAAGGACCTGTGAAGTCTCTTCCATAATTTTTATTTAAACAAAACTCCATAGAACCATAACTAAATAATGAAGCTATGTGTCTGCAAGTAAATATTTTTAATGATAGCCTATTTGGAATACTGATACTTCTATTACTAAAACTAAAATACTGAAAGTATTAAGCATGTTTATCCTCATGAATCACAAGAGGATTTAGTAAGGGAGGAGGTTTGAAATATGCCCTCTCACCCCTGTCAATTAAAGAACAAAACTTCCGTAAGGGCTTTTTACAGAACCTCTTTCTCAAAAGTATGATTCAGCAAATATTCATGAAGAGATGAGAAAACAAGTTATTTCAACTTCTACCACCTCACTTGCAGGCTTAAGTATAGTAAACAGCTTATTGATATTAATGATACCTTAAAAATCCATTTCATACATCAGCATTATTAGATAAACAATCTAACACATGGGACCTGAATTCCAGAAAGTAGTACCTGCTGTTAGGTTTACCAGAAACTTTATTCCTTTCAACAAGAAAAATTAGCACAGCAGGTAAAAGTCCAAGAGACTGGACTCCATGTCAGGGAACCTTCCAAGTGGAGACATTAAGCCCACATTGGCAAAGTTCTGAAGTTAAATTCACCTTACCAGAAGATGCTCTGACAAGAAACATGCTGGAAAAGCAACTGTCTTTATTACACCTCTGACAGGATGCTGTGGCAAACTTCCCTGTAATTTCCACTAACATTCCAATGTCTCCAGAAATATGAAACTTGTTTTTGCTGCTTGTTGCAGCACCTGCTCCTTGATTACTAAAGAGACTTTTTTTTTCAAATAAACTGTATCTGAATTTTCACCTTTTCAGTGTGAAATCTAAATGTTTCATTAATTGAAAGTATAATTGAGCTCCATCTTCCTGCAATGGGAAATCCCACAATGTCACTGTTACCATCATATCAGCAGAATTGGAAGAGCAAGGCATACACCATTCTCCCACTGAGCTGCATAAAAGTCAACATTGCCCAGCGTTGTGTTTCAAAAAAATGGGAGATAAGGGCTTGCCTTGATTAACTTTTCACCTGCGTGAGAAAGAGTTGGTAATACTTACATCTGTACTTGAGTTCAGACCACAAATCTGAAATGTATTCATATGCAAACATTATTATTCTTGTTCAACTCCATCTGCAGATTATAAATCATGGTATGGAAAAAAGATATCTAAACTTTACAAAGGTACATATGTTTGTTTTATTAAAGATTACCTAAAATTCTTTCTTCTTCAATATTTTAATCATCCAAATATAGAAAATTGTTATTTTTGCAGTAATGCTTAGCTGCCAACACTGAGGGTTCACCATAAGGGAGGTTTCAAAGGTAACAAGAAGTTAGACAAATTGCACTGATTCAGGCTCGATATAAATAAAAAACATTTTTTTCAAAGGTGACATCCAACAAGCTATGGAAAAAAAGATTGCTGGATGAAAATCAGAACTAGTCTTCTAGAAAATGAAAGAGACTTGGCAAAGCTATCAATTTCTCTTGGAAAAAATAGTCTATGGGCAGTACAGCTATTTAGACTAAGAAGTTCACATAAATGAAAGCCTGAATAGTAAAGTCTAAGACTTCTTTCCCTGCCTTTTTTTAAATAAAACTCATGTGTCAAGTCCTTAATTAAGTATTTAATACAATTAAGTTTATAACACCAAAGTCTTTTAAACATTTTAAATTGTGAATAACTCAAAGATGACCCACATTCTCAGAAGGTTCTTTAGTCATTGCCTGAAGGAATGATTTTTATTAAAAAAAGCAGTTTAGTTGAAAAAGGTTTTGGACATTTATGTTAAATATATCATTTAGGCTTGTACATTTTTATACAGCTGACAGGTTTCATTTTCAGACTGGATTTTTATTACTGTTGTACCGGTCCTGCACGACTATTTCCAACCAGCTCCTGCGATGCATTTTTTTCCACCACACAAACTCCTGTCATGGATTAGGCAACTTAATATACACATGGCAATTAAAAAGGGAGTGGAGGGCAGCTTTAAGTGAAAAAAGAAATAAAAGCACATTTAATGCAGCAGTCTATGTGGGCTTTGTAGCTTTTAGCAGAATTCCAGTTTCCACCAGTACTGCTGTCATGTCCATTCTAAGCACATTCTCATTTTCCTCTTGCTGGAACAGCAAAAGCTACTTTTTTCCAAAAACAACATTCCAGGGTTTGCACACCCGTTTTAATATAATTGATATTATGTGAGGTTTAAGCAGATAAAGTATTAGGATAGTATTATCTGCAGATAATAAAACTTTGTTTAAAATTAAAAATGTCTCATTCTTATACACCTAAGCACATGGGAAAGGATGTCAAAGTACCAGATAATCAACAATATTTCTGAAATAAAATGTAATTTTCTGTAACTAATCTGAATGCTGAAGAAAATGTTTCCAATATTTTAAGACACAAAACATTTTGAAAAATATACACACATAAGCAGAGAAAGATAGAAACATGGAAATACTTTGCTTTTGTCATTTATGGAATTCAGTTGCTTTCAGAAGCAAAGTATTTCCATATACTTGCAAACTTATTGGAAGAAATTGTTGCCATGATCAACTGCAGCATCATACACTGACTGCTACACAATTTCAAATGTACAGTAAAAGATGGGAAATAAATATACCTGAATCTTAGTTACAGCAAGGTCTCCAATTTTGGTTTATTTGGAGATTCTGGTAAATGTATATATTTCTGTATATACTTCCACAAGCCCTGCTACTATATAAAGTTTGCATCTGAGTTTGGATATTGGACTCTAATGAAATCCCTCTATGAGCAAATGCTTAACACACAAGCTGACACATAATAAAATATAAATCATCAGTTATTATAAGAATTTAAAAGCCGAATTACCCCTGTGCACAGTGTACATGGAGATAAGAAATCACAAGAATATTTTTTGTAAGATTCAGCAGTTCATGCCTACTATCCTAATATTAGCTTCTTACATTTTTGCTTTGCTGAGATGTCTACAAATTTCAGAGCAGTGAAGTAACCCTGTGTATCGTGCTGCCCACTGCTCTCTTATGTTTGTCCCTTGAGTTAGACAAATTCCCAGCACACTAGCATTCTGGTCCACAACCAAGCTCCTTCAGAACCACAGCACAACAAATAATACCTGTCCCCAAATCCCCAAGTCCCAAACCTCAAAACCTTAATGGAAGGGAAGCCAGAGATTTTCCTCTCCACCATACAGTCAAGGGTAACACCAAGGTCCACCAAATACCAGAACACCAGAGTGAAGCCAAGGCCATTTGAATCCTCACTGGGAGAGCATGTTGTACTAACAACAAAGCTTTCTAGGTGGAAGAGGGGAGTGCAGAAAGATTTTCTGTTACAGTCTGACAGCTGGATGCTAGATTTTTAGTGACAGAAGGAATTCTCCTTCACCTCTGCTGAAACTCTGTACCCTGCACAAAACCTTGTATTCAAATTTCATTTACAAGACTTGTCCATTTGATGAAAAGAAAAAGATATTACTTACTAAAACCTGGGCCGGACAAATGCACATTATATTCTTTAATTCCTTCATATACCTTCATATACCTATAATTAAGAGGTCAATACCTTGTTATATGCCTGCAAAGAAAATATGCTGCTTTTCTGGATGTAATATTCTTCAATTATTCCTCAAAATCTTCAATTACATATTCCATAGGTTTTTGGTTCCCCACGCTGGGTAATCTGAGTTATTCAGTTCAGCCTCAAAGGAACAGAATCCCTTGGCAGCAAAGAAGCAATTTAGTGTTTTTTTATAATCCTCTGGAAATCTGTGTACTACTTTGTGAGGTCAAAAATAAAAAGGACGACGTAAGAGGAGATGACATTTACATGTTGGCCCCCATCTGGCCACAAAATGGAGTCAGAACAAAGTTAGAAGCCTCTGCTTAAGTTAGGTAAAAAGGAATGACCGCAGCCCTGGAGTCACTCCTATTAACTATATTATTTTCAGTAGCCATTTTAGGAGGCCTTCAGGATGCGTCCATACTCACAAAAACATGAAGGAAACTATTTCATAAGCAATTCCCACATAAATTAGAGAAAACCACTCAAAAAGACTCAGCAGATACAAAACCCTATTAAACCACAGATGTTCAGCTGAATATAATGTTGTCAACTCTTAATGTAAGCAGGAAAACCGTTTCACACATTGCTCTCAGAAAAAAAAACAAAAAACACAACACATTGAGCTTGCAAGAAACATTACCCTAGATGACTGTCCTGATGCTTCAAGTTGGTAATAAATTGAAAACCCAGACAGTTATTATTTCATAGAATCATAGAATAGTTTGGCTTGGAAGGGACTTGAACAATCATTGAGTGCTCAGAAAAAAAAACAAAAAACACAACACATTGAGCTTGCAAGAAACATTACCCTAGATGACTGTCCTGATGCTTCAAGTTGGTAATAAATTGAAAACCCAGACAGTTATTATTTCATAGAATCATAGAATAGTTTGGCTTGGAAGGGACTTGAACAATCATTGAGTGTCAATCCCCCTGCCATGGGCAGGGACACCCTCCACTAGACCAGGTTGCTCAAAGCCTCATCCAGCCTGGCCTTGAACGCCTCCAGGGATGGGGCATCCACAGCTTCTCCGGACAACCTGGGCCAGTGTCTCACCACTCTCACAGTGAAAAATTTCTTCCTAATGCCTAGTCTAAATTTACCCTCTTTCATCTTATACCCATTACTCCTTGTCCTATCACTACACTCCCTGATAAAGAGTGCCTCCCCATCTCTTCTGTAGGCCCCCTTCAGGTACTGGAAGGCTGCTATTAAGTCTCCTCAGAGCCTTCTCTTCTCCAAGCTGAACAACCCCAACTCTTTCAGCCTGTCCTCATAGAGAAGGTGCTCCAGCCCTCTGATTACTTTTGTGGCTCTCCTCTGGACTCTCTCCAACAGGTCCATGTCTTTTTT
>VZTO01007322.1:196235-224991 GCA_013400615.1 Syrrhaptes paradoxus | reverse complement strand
CATGGTCAAAGAACCCAAAGTTATTTCTGGTCATTCTTGCTACTGTTTGTTAAATCTTATGTTTCTTTTCTAATGTGTCTTCCTGGTACTTCAGTTTGCAGAACAAATGTGTTGTGCAGTGGGTGGTTGTAAAAATGAGTGTAAAATAGCAAATGTTTTGCAAGGAACCAATTGATTGTGTGAATCTGTTCACAAGCTCTACTGGTGGGATGTACGCATGTGCACAGAGATGTTTTCTGATCATCGGGATGTGCCAGAAGACTGAGCATGGATCTTCGTACTATTTGCCAGCTGACTCTTCAGTGAAGCTCAAGGTGTTACTGCCTGCAGGAGTGTCTAAATGCCCCAGCACGATATAGTTCAAAGACATCCTAAAGCAGTTGATTTTAGTCTTGAGTATTTGTTAGATGGTAAAGGTTAGAACTAAAGGGAGCTTCAAATGGGAAATTTTCAAGTTGCAAGTTTCTCAATAACTCTTTTTCCTGACAGAAATACATATCAACCAAGACTGTTGTCCTGGCAATATTCAGAAATATTTTTACATGCACTGTTGTCCAGATTTTTGCAGACTTTCTCCAGACTTTTCCTTCAGTATCATTCAGAAAACTTGGAAGTTTTTTTTTTTTCCTCCTGTTCCTTTTTAAAGACTCGGTTGCTTTTGGAGCGTGGTAAAGGGTTGTTTTTCCCTGTAGAGAAAATAGTTTTGCCACGACCAGAGCTGTGTGATGTATGCCCAAGTTCTGGTAATATGAGTCATGTCATTGAATGATGCTATCTGTAATTTTAAAAAGTCATTTTGGGGACATCTGGAAGATGATAGAGTTGTTTGTTGGTAGAAAAATCAGGACAGAAGAACTTCTACAACAGAACATAGGCCTTGCTAGCTTACCATATTATGCATGACTTAAGAAGAGTATTTAATATGCACAATCTACTTCTGCGTGGTTGACTTCAGCATTAGAAAGCACTGTAATCTGTGTATCTCCTCTTTTAGGCTGATAGCTCCAATTCGCCATATGAAAAGTTTGAAGAGTAGAGTGTGAGACAACAGAAGAATCAGAAGTCAGACCTTGTTCTGTGCCTTTGTGTTAATCTAATGATAAATTAATACCTGTTTCTTAATTCTAGGAAATCTGTCCAGTCTAAGTCGTCTTGGCCTAAGGTACAATAGGCTGTCAGCAATTCCAAAGTCTCTAGCAAAATGCAGTGAACTTGATGAACTGAACCTGGAGAATAACAACATTTCTTCTTTACCAGAGGTGAGAATTAGAGGGAGTGGACTGGGGAGGGAATGTTGCTGTAAGACATTGGTGTTTTGTAGAGGGATTGGAACATGTGAAATTATTTTGTCTTGCACCATAACTGTGAGGAATACCCTTTGTTTTAATCTACGTGTATGTAATGGTATTACAGACCATTTTTTAAATACGGCTTTGATTTCTGCAGACTTTGAAACTAGTTAAACTGCTGGGTTATACCTTTAAACCTTTTAATTTTCTTAGTTTCTTGAGACTGTTTATCAGGGCAGCAGAGCATTAGATGCTCAGTTATATAGGAAACTATACACAGAAAAAAACCCGGAAATGCATTTGGGGTTAGGCAAAGTACTCATACTAACAAAGTGCAGTAAGTAACTACTTTCCTTCAGATAAATTTCTGAACTCAGAAATGAGAGACGGAAAACAAAGAATTTAATAAATGTGTGGGTAAAGCTATCATTTAAGAAAATGTAACTGAGTGAAAGCCACCAGACTGCTTTTAAGATGAGAGCTTAGCTAGCCCACCCCACCCAGACATATTATAAAAGCAACTATGGTATAATTACAAAAAGCTGATGTGAGGGATGAGTACTTGCTTTAAAATATGTTCAGTTGTACTGCAAAACTCTTTGCGACTGTGCTGCCTTCTTCACGTGTATTTGCCAACAATCTTAACACTTAAACTGCTAGCTTGCAGAAGTGTATGGTTCATACTGTAGTCTGTAAAACATTCTGTGTTGTAATACAAAGAACTGCGTTTGTAGAATAAACTTCTGAATTTCAAAACAGAGCTGAAGCTGCTGACACAATGCCTAATAAATATTTTATCTTAAAAGGATGGGCTGGGAGAAGGCAGCACTGCCACAGCTCTCACAGATATATAAGAGCATTGTTCTCTTTGTACTGCCAAAGCTCTCTTGCTTCCCTTCAAATGTGCTTAATTACTCTAGGCTATTAGTGTGTATTAGCTAACATATTTTTAATACTTTTGTATGGAAGCAGACTTCAGAAATGGCTTTTTGAAATGCCAAAATCCATTTGAAGTAGTAAAATGTGTTTGTAACAGAGCTCAGGGACTGCCTAACCCTAGGACAAAGAATATCTGTTAATTAAAGTTTAGCTAGAAGCAGCATTTCCTAATCAAAGATTATACTAGTTAATGATTAGGTTAGATTAATACTGATTTGAAGATCCATTATTTTGTCTTTAGGGGGAAAATTGCTTCACTGATACTTGTTGAGATGCCCCTAGAATTGTATTTCAGTACTTAAAGTTTTAGCCATGACATGTAGACAAGTCCCTATTTAATCCTGTTTTATTTACAATAATGTTAATAAACTATTTAGAAAAGTAGCCAGAGCTTTCCTGGTGAAACAGCAAAGCCATGTTCTTAAAGCTTTTACAGTGAATATAGCACAGAAATTGCATTCCAGAAATACTGACAGGAATACTGTTGGAGTCATTATCTTGTTACCGCTCATTCCTGATTGCAGATGTTGCATTATTTATGGTATGTAATACCATGCATAAATCTACAATTTCTGTAATACTTAAGCAAATAGGGCTGAATTCAAGTTGACATAGTAATAAGCAAAGGTGACGCTTCAGCAGTAATTTAGATCTCATTATTCGTGCCCGCAGTTCCAGCAACGTGCTTGGCACGTAACTAACGTAAACTCTGGGATCTGTGCTGCTGAGACTGGAGAATCGAATTAGATTGTGAAGTGAAATGAGACTCTGGATTCAATGGGCAACTGTTGTTATCCAGTTTAGCTCCAGGCTTCTTGCTTTTCATTTCTTAAGGGGTGGAAGGAGGAAAAAAAAAGTGGAGTAGTAACTGTTTAGAAATATTTTGAAAACAGGAAAAAATACCTTGAATTTCCAAACTCTCCACTTTCCGTTCTTTTTCTCTGTCCTATCACATTATCTGAAACTCCTACAGCCTAAAAGGAAACTTCTACCAGATGTGATCACAATGTGGGTTTTTATTAAATTAATAAAGATTTGTACTGGAAATATCAAATGTCTGTTTGAAAAATGGTGTATGCAGTTGATACTTCTTTGGTCCCCGCTCTCAACTGTGAGGAGGCATCAACATTGGGTGAGCTGCAGTTGGATGGCGTTGGCTGACGCCAGGACCACTGTTCAGGATGGACATGCTGCAGATGTGCCCGCCAGCTGCTGCCCCTCTGCTCTTCAGAGCTGCCCAAGACATAGCAGTGTGTTATTAAAAAAAATCCTTTCAGAGGAGAAAAGAGTTACAAAACGTCCTAAGCTTGTGCTTTGAAATGTGATATGTTTGCTTATTTTTGTATCTGGCAGTCTGTAAGGAGAAAGGGGGAAGTAAGGGAAAAGCTGATGACTGTGAGCAGAGATTGTTGATGGAAGTTTTATCAAATTTAACGCTGGTGTATGTGTTGCAACTCTTACTTAGGGATGGACTTGGGTGGGAAAGCATTTCTTATTAGACCCATGAGGAAAAAGAGATGTATTCAAATAAATCTGTCCTAAGTTCCCGGGTGGTTTTCTTCTCTCTACAGGGTCTTTTATCCAGCCTTGTCAAACTGACTAGTTTAACACTGGCCAGGAACTGCTTCCAGTCCTATCCCGTGGGTGGCCCGTCCCAGTTCTCCACAATCTACTCTCTCAATATGGAGCACAACCGCATCAATAAAATCCCCTTTGGAATATTCTCTAGAGCGAAAGTATTAAGTAAGCTGAACATGAAGGTGAGGCACAGAAACATGCTACTGTGTGTAAAATCAATGAGGAGCACTGTTTGCTGTTCTGTGAATTCTGGCAAACTTAATGATATAAGGAATTAATTTATCATGCTGAGGTGGACACTGCTGCTGTCACATGTAGAAACAATTCTATATTAGTTTAAAAATGTACTATCAAGATGTTATTGATTTGTTTTTATTTTTGTTCGTTAAGCTTTTGTCACATTTGCTCAAGTTTGAACAATGAAAATAAGAAAGTTGGTTGCAAAGTTCTTGAATGTTCACCTGGAACATGAACACGTAGCGCAGCTTATTTCTTTCCCTCCCTCTACTGTTACAGTTTAGATTATAAACAGAATTATGTGAAATATATTTTTTGAATATATTATTTCAAAACCTAAGTTTGGAGACTTCTGGCAGTAGTTGTAGAGCACAGAAAAAAAGAACCTTTAAGACTGTGCTGTGTGAAGCTGCACTTAGTGAAGAGAACTAGGGAAAAGAGATGATGTTTTTCTATGAATGGGTTTGTTTAAAGTTCTTAAATTATTTTAAAAAAATAATGTTTCAGCAGTATCTAAGCTCAACTACTGTTTTAGAGTATCTTTTGGAATACATGGTTTCTCAATTTGCATTCAGACCATTTTTTATCACGCACCTGTTTGTACCTTTGTGTGTGTACCAGGACTTTGTATGACCTGGTGTTTTAGATTTTTTTCATGTTTCACCTAGATCAAATTTTGTAGCTACATTTTGAGCAGTAAGATGTTCAGATTAATTTCAGATGCTTTTACTCTGAGCCATTATGATATATTTCCTTTGTGGTGTGTTTGGTGGGATTTTTTTTCCCGTGTCCTTTTTTTTGGTTGGTTGGTTTGGTTTTTGTTTTCTTTTTTTAGCTAACTCTATATATTTTCAGGATTCCAGCATTGCTGATAGCACCTTTGTAAGTTATGGTTAATTTTCTATTCTTCCCCACTGTCCATTGTATTCAGCAAAGGACAAAAAAAAATAGTGTTTTAACTACTGGGACATGTGAAATCTCGAGAATTATGTACATGCAATTTTTCCACTTCAGTTCGTATTAGTAACACAGAGTCAATTCTGTTATTCTAGATTGGAACTGCTTATTATGTTTTGAGGAATTTTATTCTTCCAATTTAATTATCTACTATTTTGTTATGAAGCATTTCGTAAGCAGTTTGTTTAAGCTCTCTGATGCCATGCTAATTTCTTGCAAGCACAGACCCTAAATGTTTGATATGTTAAATCACAGGACAATCAGCTGACCTCTCTCCCCTTGGACTTCGGGACATGGACTAGTATGGTAGAACTCAACTTAGCGACTAATCAGCTCACAAAAATCCCTGAGGATGTATCTGGGCTTGTTTCTCTTGAGGTGAGAAGAGTATAAGTGAACAGCTAAGTGAATGTCTGCAAATAGGCTTTCTCTACTTCGGGTTTAAGTAATGTTATTTTTGGGTCAAATAAAGCCAAATAAATATGCACATGTATGCTATTTAAATAGATGTGTTACATCTGTTTATGGTTGTTGGCAACAGCTTTTTGAATGTTGTTCTTTAGGCTCTAGATGAGTGTCTGTGCACAAAGGGCTAAGTACAGATATATATTTTTTTTAACTATATAGAAAGAAAATTTTTCTCGACAGAAAGTTACTATTGTAAATTAAATGGTGCTGAACTCAGTTTGATTCCTGGAGAGACCAGCATGGAAACCAGGGATCAGAAAAACATAATGAAATGGTCTGCAGCCAGAGGTGGCTTGAACATAGCACTGTGAACCTTGTAGACAGCCATGTGGGAGTTGTCAGCCTTGGAGGGGGAAGAACTTGTAGGTTGAAACTGTGAACGGAACCTTTTGTGTCCCCTAGTCCTGTTTCCCAAGGTACCATCAGGAGAGACAAGCTTAATTGTCTTGGAGACAATTATGACATAAAGATAGAGGTGCTTGTTTGGGCAGTTAAGGGGACTTCATAGCCTCTGTGAGTTGCTGGGAGAAATCTGTTAAGTACAGTAGCAAATGGCATGTTTGAAATTACAGATTTCCAGTGTGACTGCTACTCTGAATAATTATATGGCAAAAATTATATGGCAGTGTAAGAACTATTTAGTGGCCCTTTTCCCTTTAAGTTAAGGCTGTGATTGATGTGATTGGGAAGTTGGTAACCTCTAACAACTGGATTTGCTGGTGGTCTGCCAGCTGCCAAAGCCAGAGAGCTGCAGGGTCTGCTGAACTGTTATAGTGCTATTTTTCTCTGCAATTAAAGAATCAAATACAAAGAGCTATTTGGGCAGTGTTTACACAAAAGTGAAGGTTCCCACAGCGGTGCTAAGTCAGCTGCATTCCATGTAGGTAATATTTTCTGTTCCTGCCTTTGTTTCTTGATACGTGATTAAAACGTTACTATTCTTATTGTTCTGTGTATATTGTAGCACATAAAGGAAGGCCACCAAAATACTGCTTGTGCTAATGCTAAGAATTTGGCTTTTATTCATTTTGGTTCTTGCTTTGATTCTAGCCTTGTTTTCTATTCTGTTCCTGCCTTTGGTGTTTCCACGTTCCATGAAGCTAGTGAAGTTAGGATTGGTAGAAGCCAGGCATTTGCAGCCTTGTCTGGCTCAGCAGGGAGTTGTGTGGGGCTAGGATGAGGGTCCACACTGCGTCCTCTTTCACATCCTTGTATTTGAATGTGTCTTGTTAAATAACTAGCTAATAGCATTGTTTAATCAGTAGTTAATTACATTACAACTCGCTATGTTGTTATGAGGCTTGCTTGCTTCTAAGGACTGCAAGACTTCTCAGGAGGAAAATGGGAAAATAGTGTAACCCCTGTTAACTTGCTTGTGGTATAATGGATAACTCTGTTAAAGACCTTGCAAGTAAGGATGCTTTTCTTGAACCGAGGATATTTATAATTCAACTTGTAAAGGAGGAGAAAAACAAGAGGCAAACACTCTACTAGGGGTGGGTGTTGATAGGAGACCATTTGAAAAGCCAGTGGGCAGCTATGCAGTGCTGCTTAGGTGCTCCAGTCTGTACATTTACATGCTGCTGCTCCAAACCAAGGGGACATAGGGAGAAGAGGAAGTATTAAGGAGGACTTGGCAGGCATAGCAAATAATGTAAAACATGATTATGAGATAGCTATAAGGAAGCGTAATAAAATGATAGGGAAGTCCAGGAAGAAATCAGTTTTCTTTGGTCATTTGAAGAATGAAGGTGTTCTTTGTTTTTGCTCTGCATTTATTATGATGTAAAATAAGATTTGAAAGAATTATGTCATAAATCTATGTATCATTAAAGACTTTAAAAAAAAAAGATGTTAATCACTGATTTGATTTTTTTTTAAATCTTTTCAGTTTGTTTCCGTATTTTGAATGTAGGCTAATCTTGGACTGCATTAGTTGAAAATATAAAAAGATCCTGTCTTATTGTTATTTACTAATTGCATTGCTGAAATTCTCTGTGTTTGCTTTTGTTTGGTTTTTTTTTTTGAGGTTCTTATCTTGTCAAACAATCTACTAAAGAAACTTCCTCATGGAATTGGAAATCTACGGAAACTCCGAGAGCTAGATCTAGAGGAAAACAAACTGGAATCCTTGCCAAATGAAATAGCTTACCTCAAGGATCTGCAGGTGAAACAATAACGGGCCGAGATAAACATCTTACATCCTTTATTTACGCCATGCTGATTTAATTGCAGCTAGTTAGTTTGATGAGGGAAACTATTTGGGACTGGACGTAGAACCAAAAGTTAAGAATCTTGTGCAACTTAATCCACAATCTGTCCCCATTAATTCTCCGTCAGATTTATCAGTTAATATTGAGCAAACAAATTTTGAAGAGTTTAACTGTTGTACTAGGAGTATGATACTGCCACAGGAATAGCCTCTGATTTCAGAAAGTTTTTAGGCACGTATTTTACTATGCACTATTTTGTTTTTAGGTTTAGTGATGCTTAACAAAGGTCTGAAATGTTGAAGGGCAGATTTTTTTTTGTTCAAAAGCTGGAGAGTAGAACCCATCAATTTATCTGCTATATATCTTGTTGCTTGCTGTCATTTGAAGTGAAAGTCATTAAGTTAATTTTTTAAAATATGTTTTTCCCTTAGAAATTGGTTCTGACTAATAATCAGTTGACCACCCTTCCCAGAGGTATTGGTCATCTTACCAATCTGACGCACCTTGGGCTTGGAGAGAATCTTCTCACACACCTTCCTGAGGAAATTGGTAAGATACATTTTTCTGGTTTTATGTAGTGTGCCTGAGCCAAAGCAGTTACTGACACGGAAGATAGGCATCTACTGTTCTCATAAGCAGAGGCCGCAAAATTCATGTGAAACTTCTAGATATACACAACCTGATGTAAACCAAGTGCCACAGAAACAGTAATGTAGGGTACGATATTTATCTTGCTGAACTGTATTGAAAAGAATGGCCTAGCTTTTTTCAGTTCTTCTGCAGAAAGCTGCCGAACACATGATAATGTGGAATGGTGAGATTCCTTTTCTCTCCAAATTCTCTCACAAGCTGTGTGTTATCAGTCACTCAACTTCATAAACCTGTTCTTGGAAAAAGGTCTGTGTCAGAAAGGAAAAGCACTGGTCCTCCTCTAATTCCATGGTGTGGACAAACACTTTGTGTAAGGTGTAGACAGCTGAAGCAGATGTTTCTGCCGATAGACCCTTTGCACGTACTTCTATTTATAGAACATCACCTTGATGAGGTAAGAAAAGCAATTAAAAAGGAGAAAATCTACAGAACGAAAGGGAGGAATAAGGGACTTTTTGTCTACTGGAGACATCTGGAATAAGTGGGATTCAGAGCATCTGAAACTGAGAGCCCACATTTCTTTTATGGTCAGTCACAAGTGCCTCCGGAGCATGATTCTGAACACTTCAGTTAAAATCTTAACATTTAGAGCTCATTGTGGAGGAAAAATTATGAGACAAGCTACACAAAGCACAATGTGGTCAGAAGAAGTGGTGTGCAGATGAGGAACATGCTCTGTCTCTTCCAGCATCTTTAGTGAAGAGCTGTTAACAGCTCCTGCTCATCTCGTATGTGCCTCAATGTAGGAAGGGCCTAAAGCAATCTACATCTGGAGCCTCGTAAGTTAGTTATAAGTTAGTGGAGAGAGTTTGGATGCTGTGGAAATGAGCTGCAGAATTAAAATGAGTGAGTACACTCAAAATACTATTGTAGGAGTACAATTAAAGCTCATTGTTTTAACAGATTAGAGAACAGTTAACTATTTTCAGATGTGACTGCTTCATCTATCATGCTGTCAGCTATTTCTCATGATTTCTTCTATAGCCTTTCCTTTCTGTTGGTTTTCCATGCCTTGAGCCCTGACTACTGCTTTTCTCTTGTGAAAGATTAAATAGTCATTTAGATTATAAGAGATGTTTATAGTATTTAAGATTGGAAAATGGGGAATGTTTTGAGGAGGACTACTATGTTTGGAACGTATTTCAAACATGTGAATTAATCTTGATATTAGATTGCTGTGGAGGAAAGGAAGTCTTAAGAAAATAAATTACTCTGTTTTCCAGTTTCTGGATAATCTGTATTGTAATATCTATAGTAGAGGCAAGTTGTAAAATTTGAATTCAGGAAAAAAATTTTCACATAAGTTTGTTCCATTTAATAAATTCAGTGCTATGCAGAGATGTCTCCTGCTTTCTTCCTATGGCACATTACAGTTACAGCTTCAGGTTGTTAGTATATGGGTTATAGTTAGATAAAAGGTATGGTATAGATATTTTTAACAAGATAATAGATACTGTATAGTATAAATATTTTCTAGGCCCTTCTAACTAGGTAGCTATTCAGTGTTGCCTGCAATTGCAAAGCACTTGGCTGAACAGTTATGGTGAAGTGCCTCTCAGTGCTCTTTTCTGTGTATTCTCAGTTCAGTTGTTACCTAAAGATGTAGTAATGGATATTTTTACCGGGAAACTAAAGCAAATTGGTTCTTGCTTAGGTACCAGTGCGCTAAAAGCTTCCTGTGCTTCAAAATGGGAATTTAGAAGAGTCACTGAGCTTGTGTTTGAAAGTTATAAACTGCGTGAATAAAAAAAAAAGTACTACTTTGTATTATTTTGTTTTAACCAGGTACACTGGAGAACCTGGAAGAACTGTATTTGAACGACAACCCCAATCTGCACAGCCTTCCCTTTGAGCTGGCTCTTTGCAGCAAACTGTCAATAATGAGTATTGAGAACTGCCCACTCAGCCACCTTCCACCTCAGATTGTTGCAGGAGGACCCTCCTTCATCATTCAGTTCCTAAAAATGCAGGGACCATATCGTGCCATGGTCTGATGCTAATCGGATTGTCCAATACACTGTACAAAATACAAACTGCATTAATGTTGTAATTGTCTGTATATGTATATATAATATAATATATGCAGTTTATATTATATTATATATATATAAATATATAAATAATATAAAAAGGCAAATTTAAGACTGCATTATGTGTTTCTGCTAATAGAGGAATCATAGCCATTTAGATTTTTTTTTATTCTGTAAAAATGCTTGTCTAAGTTTTCTTTGCTGAATTTGATGGAAGCTGTCTGAATAATCTGGAAATGCCAGTTCATTTAAAGCAATTGCCAATGAACTCAAAATTTAAATTTAAGGGAGAAAAATTGTTTTGCTTAGATTTACTTTCAGTTAAGAGAAATGTATAACCTTTTTATAATGAACTTTTCTGTTTCCTCCCTCTTTTTTTTTTTTTTTGTGTGTGTCAAAACCTGAAAGGGTCATGTGTCCTGAGGTTGGGATTTTCTTTTAACTTATTTTGAGATTTGAAGCAAATGGTGTTTTTATATTGTTTACAGTCAGAGTAAATCACTGGATTTTGTTTTATTCTGATTTGCTCTGTTTTAATCAATCGTATCTAGAATTTATATGCCTCTGCTGATGAATTTTTATCAACTGGTTTGTATACTAAGAACATGTACTCATCAGAACAACTGGCAGGTGAAAGGATGCAGTCAAAACAAAAGAAAAACAAAAGAAAAAAAAGCTTGAATTCCTTTAAGTCTTGCTTCCCTGAGTTATCAGTTGCAGGCATAACATATCTGAACTGAGCCTTTTGCAGTTGGTCTTTTCTAGCACAAGTAAACCTTTTCAGATTGGTAAAAACGTTGAGTATACTCGGTGAAGAACGGTTTTCATTTTGTGAAGTAACAATTCCATGAGGTCTAACAGTACAGTTAAGTGGCAAGGAAATAATATATATGTACATTTTTATTACAATGTTGAGTCATAAACTACAACAGGCAATTTTAAGGATTCCTTATAGTCCTTGTACAATAAATGAATGTGTCTTACTTTTAAACACTGCAATATATGTAAGTTTTAAGGTTGGTTAACAATGTACTATGGTTTTATATCTTGACTTGCCTTGTACCTCCTTCCATTATGGAACTTCTGTGTCCAAGCACAATATCTTCACACTGTGCTGTTTTGCTGCTGAACTAAATGCACTTTTCCCCACAGCTGGGGCACTTGCTTCAGAATATTCAGTTCAGTATCTTGATTATTCTTTTTTAACTTCATCCTATCTGTTTCAGTATTAAACTGATCTGTTCAAAAAGAGGCACCTTTTTCATTTGTGCATAGATGTTGGTAGCTCAAGAGAAACACTGTAAGTAGTGGACATTCAGTTTCATCATGACTTTCTTGGTTGTTTGAAAGGCAGAAGATGCTTCAGGGAGATTTACACTGTTGCTGCACTTGTAGGGCCAGTTGTCTTTTTTCTGGAGGGTAGGACCTCGATGTGGTTGCATTCCACGGTTACTCAAGAACTGTCCAGTTTATATTAATTGGAATTGCTGCTGGGGTAGTGTGACTTAGAGGACTGTACCTTTTGAACAAAATCAAATCAACTGATGCCATGGGAAATCCATTTCACATGCAGAAGTTTGGGGAATATTATTTCTGGCTTTCAGGCATGCTTACTTAGACATACTGCCTTGATCTATTTGTGTTCTGTTTTGTTGTACATCTTTTCATTTACAAGGAGTAAGTTTAAATGGAAGGCAGGTGGAGATATAAAACCTTAGGGCTTGAACATGCTGTAAAACTATTGTAGATGTCACTGGATTTTCTGAGTAATGTTCTTTTCTTTCTCACACACTCTGTCTCTCTGTCCCCTCCCCATTTTTTTTTACATCTACTGTAGCTTTTCAGTTTAGACTTTATTTTATAAAAGGCTAGTTCCTTGCAGTTCTGCCTGAAGTTAATCTTTCTCAGCATTAAGGTGTTAAAATACGAAGATGCTGAAATGCTTAGTATCAAGACTGTAATCTAACTTCTGAATATACTGCTAAGTCTGTATTTGTGCCCTCAGGTCACTAGGGGAAACTGGTTTGATTAATATGGTTCCTTAAAACAAAAGTGGTGACCCCTTGTGTTTTCAAGCATCTTGGTCTCATTCCCTGTCTGCTCCTCAATCCCATTTTTATAAGAGCTGATGGGATTGAATTTGTTTAGTTTGTAAATACATTGATTATCCACTTTGTTAAGGTACATGGTTAATGACTGTATGATTGGAGCTCACCGTCTCTCACATAAATTCTTGTGGAGAAGTCGGCTACCAAAATAGTGCTCGTTACACTCGCTTAAAAATAAACTATTATTTTCATTACACTTGCAGGAATAAATAAAACAATGTTTTAATTCATTACTATATTAAAACCAGGATATTTTTCCAAACTCTCTTTGTAATAGTATGGTTGTTGCAATGCCAGATAATCCTGAGCCCTGTTTTAGGAGTTTAATTTTATACGTTTTGAGGTGAACTCTTATGTTTTTTCAGTGTCTCAAGAGATTTGAATAGAAGCAGCGTGAGAGAAGTTCTGGTACAGCAGAAATCAATAAGAATTTGAAAGAGTTATTTAAAAATGTGACAATCTTTACTTTGGATGAAAATCATGACCTTAATTGCTTGCCCATAGACAAAATATCAATTTTATATGTGTCTGTGCCTATGTACATAAGAATATGTACATACACACATGTTCCATAAAGACACTATCCTGAATCATGCCTTGGTTTAACAAGCTAAATTACTGTATTATAGACTATATATTATTATGGAAACCTGACAAGGTGTAAAGCAGGTTAGGCATTTGTTAAATAATGAAAAGGAAGAATAATTGCTGTTGGCTCATGTTGGCCACATACTGCATTTAAATTTACTAAATAGAAAGTTGTTTGGTATCTCTTTGCAAAAATGTTTTCTTGTAGTATAAACCCATTAAAATTCTGTCTCTGGCTGTCCCATATTTGAATTAGTCCCCAAAGTTATTTAGTATATATGCAGTGGAAATGCTGCATGTAAAGTTGGGTCACACAGTTGTGTAATTGGCACTTTTCTGTTTGGCAAATGCTATTGGAAACTTTTAAATTCCTACATCCTTTTTAGAAAGATATTTGGGTTGTAGAATATTTGGTTCAGTGCATCCCTTGGATTTAGGTTTTCTCTGCAGTTTTGTCCGTCTTTTGCTGATGTTGTATGAGAAACTGCGTGTTCAGACTTCTTGAAGGTCATGTTTGCACGTGTACATGATTTAGTAAATTAGTGCTACACTGTCCAGCTGGCTAGTGCTTAAACCCATTGTGTCACCTGGAATTCAAGTATCATTAATCCTGGGAGTTTGAAAAATAACTTTTATTTAACAATTAGAAAATTCTGAGAGGATTTTTTTTTTAATTTAAAAACCAAAACAAAGCAAAATAAATTAGATTTCTGAATCAGCATGAACCTATATCAGGGAGTCTTCATATCAGGATGCAACTAACAATTTTTGTATAGTCTATCACACCTCAGTTGTATCAAATCAGCATGCCAGAATAGGTTCAGATTAGAAATGTGCTGTTGGCAGTAACTTGCACAACACAAACTTCAAGGCGCAGTAAGGACAATTACAAGCAAACAATACTATCTACAAGTGGTTTTCGTTTTCTATGTTAGGGGAGATCAGAAAATTATATTTATTATTCTGATGTTTAGGTCTTAACCAGGACTGCACAGGTCTTCTGCTATGGAAAAATACCAGACCACACTAATTTTGTGGTTAAAAGCTAAACAAGAGTGTAAACAGTCTACAAAAATGTACCTTTAAACTGAATTATTGTAATGTTGATTGTTATGTCTATATAAAAGATTGCCTTGCTTTTTTATAAGAGTCATTCTGTATCAATGCATTCATTATAAATAGTATATTTGTAAATAAGCTGCCACTGAGTCTTTTGAAAGTTTTCTAGTATTTCTAGTCCAACATTAACGTTAACTTCGATTTAAGTTGCACTTCTGCAGTGCCCCAAATAATCAAGAACTGCTTTCTCATTATATACTCATCACTCTTTGAAAGACCTTTTTTTTCCAAGTAAAATATAGATTTTCATGTAGAGCAATTACAGGAATCTTCAAAAGTTGCATGATAGTAACTACTTTACTCAGCATCATGTAGATTGGACATATTTTATAAAGCAAATGTTGGTAAAACCTTTTACTTTCATTTTGGTATAATACAATAGGGCATATAGTAAAAATAAATCTTTCTGAAAGAGAAAACAAATCTTGGATTTTAGTGCAAAATGCATTTCAACAAAAGATTAAAGTAGGTACAGAATTCTGGTGCCTTCGAGATGGGCACCATCATTTAGATTTCTGGTTTAATAAAAGACAATGTTACCAAGCTGACATGACATAGCCCTAAGCCAGTGTCTTTTAACTCTAAATTTAATTATGATAGACACTGTTTCAAGAAGGTCATGCTTACATCATTTCCTACAAACAAAATAAAAGTGCTAGTATCCTTTGAAGTCAGACTAGAAAGGCCTTAGCAGCTGGGATACCATGATGATGAGGAGGGCACCGTGTACTTGCTATAACTGATACACTTTAAAAAACTGGGAGGGGTTCTCATAGTGTGCAGCAGTCACTCCTGCCATCATCTGAGTACCTCTGTCCTCACATCAGATCTCTGCTGATTAAAATCAGTAGAGGGGCTGCTCAAACTGCCTAAAGGTCTGTGTTTGAGCTGAGTCAATTTCTGTTACTGTAAGTGATCAGCAGTCTGAGAACAAGCTGAGGAGTTGGCCAGCCTCATCCCACCAGTGATGTTGGACCATGTGCCATCCCTGCCCTGTCTGACAGGGCTGAGTGGCAGATGTGTACAGACCATAACGGGGACATGCTGTTCCTCTGGCATCCTGCTCCGGACCTCACCAACCAGAGTTTGAAGGACTTGAGAAAAGGGAAGCAGGATCTGCATTGCTGCATTTAGTAGCCCTTGATAGATTAGGCAAATTCACAGAAGAAAGTGCTTTCTTTTGTTTTTCTTTTTTTCCTTATTTTCTTTTTTTTTTTTTTTTAATTCTAACTCTATTTGTATTTCCGGCCTCTGCAACATCCTGTGTCTAATAATTCTACAATATAATTATGTGCTGCGTGAAAAAGTACTTCCTTTTGTTTGTTTCAAACCACACCACCTTATTTCATTTGGTGACTCCTAGTTCTTATATTCTGAGAAAGTTATGAAGAGTCTTTTTCATGTTCATCTGCTTTTTACTGCTCTTGAGAGGCTTTTTCATAAATAGCACCATTTTTTCCCCAAGTCATAGAATTCTAGTTTTTAACTTCTCTTCAAACAAAACCTCTTCCATTCTGTGATAACTCTTGCTGCCTTTCTCCATAGTTTTCTAGTCCCAGCTCTGATACTTTTTCCTACTTAATGGCCTTTAGCAAGCTATTTTGTTCTTTGTGTACTTCTAGTTAGTGAAATGAGTACAGCTCTGTTATGAAAATTAAAGTTGAGTGGGTGATAAAGCTTAGTGCTAAACTCTAGTGGGGAATACTCCCCATAGGCAATGATCAGGTTGGGGTTTAGATTTCAGATGCAAGCCACCCAGTGCAATAATGAATTGTTTCCTCTGACCAGCTATAACTGACTTGTATCATCTCTTGCAACTAGGTATGAGAAAATTAATACTAAGTTTTACGTAAGTATGCTGATTTAAATAATGCCTGGATTTAAAATACTCTCTTCATACTAGTAAGAGTGGATAGTTTTGGAAGATACGACTTTTGAATATTTCAGTGGGCCTGTTTAAACCATCAAAGCTCAACATTTTCTGAAAATATTGGGACATTTCTAGTGGTGGTGTTTCTTTGGAAGAGAAGTTGAAGATGACACCACTGCAGTGGTTGAGTTTCATTTTACTCCTTGAAGCCTTCGCAGAAAGCTATGTAAGAAATTCTCAGAATTAAAAAACAAACAAACAAAAAAAAAACCCCAATTCCCCCTGGCCCCAGTAGCATCCTGCTGATAATTGGTGTCAGCTGGACAGTGCCTGGCAGCCACCAGGACTGGGAGAAACTTGCTGGTCATGTCCACTTTCTGCTCAAATGATTGAAATGAGCATCCTCAGATGCACTTGGCCTCAGAAGGAGGAGTCATTGAGTGAAGAAGTGGAGAGAATGTCTTGTTTCTGGCACCCTGTGTCCTAATGGCTGTATTAAAGGCCTCAAAAATGTGCAGGCAGAGTTGGGTGACTGCCGACACAGAGAGATTACAAATTTGTATAATTAATCCAGCCTAAGTGCTTCAGGATACCGAGTCTCCCAGTGCTGCCCTCCATGACAGGTTCTACTTCCTGCTGGTGGGAAGCTGTGGACTTTGGTGCTTCCTCTATGTTGAAGCATTTATTGTGCAAATACTGTATACAATCTGGATGCTGGGCAGCTTTATGGAGTAGAGCTGGTGCTTTGAACTGTGTGTGGTGGCAACAGCAGAAAGAAGGTGTTAAAGAGCTGGAGATGGTGAGCTCTGATACAATTAGAAGAGGCTGAGTGCCTTGAAAGCTAATTTGTTTTGGTTTTGCAAGCCATCTCAGTCAAATGAAATAAAATTCTCTTTGTACAAGCCTTGCCTCACTTAGGATTGTAAGAGTGGGAGATAATTCGATTACTAAGATCAAATGATGATGTTTTAGAGGAGGAGCCATCTGGAGTATTTGAGTGAGCAGCTGGCAGCCTGTGCTGCACAGTTAATGATCTGATTCTATGCCTTGCAACTATTTTTTCCACTGCAAAACCTTTTAAGAGTCTTTAGAGATCAATCTACACCACTGCCTCTGAGTAAGATGCTATCTGCAAAATTGCACACAAGTGTTCCCTTTTAAAAGCTCTTTCCACGACACTCTCTTTTTCCTTTCTATTGGTAAAGCATTTCTTTGTTAAGACTCATAATGAATCCTGAATTTGCTGTAGTTTGGTAGTTGCTTTGCTTGACATAGTAGTAGCTGGTTTGCCTTTTGTCCTGCATTATTACAGCTGTGTTGCCTGAAGCGATTTCCAAACTTCATGTGGACAATTTTAATAGAAATACATTTTTCCATGAAAATCTTAAAACGTTTGAAAACAGCCAGGGTAAGAATAACGCAGTAAAACTTCTCTCTATATGACCCAAGTTTTTTGGACGCCCTTCAGCTTTTTTTGGTCCTTGCCAAGTATGTTCACTGAGTGGGAAGTAACAACTGAGAAGTCTGGAATCATCTATCCTTGCCAGCATAGCAGAGGGCAAGAAATTCAGCTCGGGAAGGAGCTGCTGGTCAGTAAGGCAGCTCTGATTTCAGGCTTTTTAATGATCTCCAAGTGAAGTACTTCTTGTTAGGCCTGCCGGGCATTTTCAGCTTCCCAAGAAGCTGCGTCAGACAGCACGGTATGGTCCTGGTGTGGGGGACCAGGAGAGATTCCCAGCAGTGCCAAGGAGTCAAAGGTTTGCCTAGAAAAGCTGAAAGGCACAGGAGAACATTTCCCAAAAGTAAGTTGAGCACAGCTGTAAGCAGGTCCCCTCCAGCCAGTGGCTCCAGGTTGTGCCATTGATAGCCCCCACCCGGCTACAGCTCAAGAGAGCGCGGACGGGATGCTTGGGACTGGGGCTCCACCAAAGGGATGGGATGGTCCTGGAGCCAGCCCACCGCTTCTTGAGAAGAAGCTTTTAGAATTTGGAGGGGGTTGATGTGGCATTGAAACAGAATCATATTTGGAAGGAGCAGAATCCTCTGTGAGAAGGAGGGGCTTTTCCATCAGTGCCTGTGTGTTTTGCTGTGAGCTTTCGCAGTGTCATGTCTGATCCCATCTTCTCCACTTGTCCTCTGACCTGCCATGTCTCCTACTTCAGATTTGCCTCATCTTGCAAACAGCTTGTTATCTCAACCCAGTCCTTCCACGCTGTGCTGAGCTGAAGTAAGTGGAGAAGGGCAGGAAGAGCAAAAAGATCATGTGGGACCATGGCTTCTGAGTCATATACCTGTTGGTGCTTTCAGTTCCTCTTCTGAACTTGCTTTGTATCAGTTACGAGCCCCTTGTCTGTTGCAGAATGGAGGCAGCAGGAGAAAAACAGGATTTGGGAACAGATGGCTGGGAGAGGGGAATATAAAAGATGGATCTGCTGCACATGGCACAGCTGTGCGCTGCTCTACAGCTTCTCTGTTGTCTCCTTGGACACTTGGTTTATAGAGCCCAGGCAGGTTTTTACATAGTGTCTCAGAGTCCCTGTGAAGGGTTTTGGCGCTTTGGTTCTTACCACATAAATTATTTGGCTTGAGATATGTGTCAAGACTTGGATGGGAATTAATCTTGTTTCAATGACAATTCTGCGGCCAATCTTTGCTTCAAACCATTTAGGAACAAGGATGAATGTCTTAGTTTTTGAAGTGACATGGAACACTTATCAGTCTGTAAAGAGTTCTGAAATATGTGTAATGCTTAATCATACTCATCGTTTTTGCTTTAGGAAAACTTACATGCTCCCACAATTGAATTGTTAGTGAAATATTAATGAGAAAATGACATTCTCATTTCATACAGACATTTAATTCCACAGAAATGTTAAAAAATTTAGATTTTCTTAAGATACTTGTTAAAGTTGCCACGATTGCTTTTTACCACTCTTGTCTCTAGCTCTGCTTAAGGAAAATTGAGATTGGATTGTAGTGAGGAATCAATGGTGATCTTCAGTGACTTCAACTCCAGAGGACTTTGCTGGCCTAGCGAGATGTCCCAGTGCTCGGAGACACTGGAAACCTTCCTTGGTAGCACCTGAGCCTGGTTTCTGGTGGGCTGGGTGGGCGGCTGACCCCAGACACCATGCCTGCTGGGAGGTGGGGAAGGTTTCAACAAAAAGTTTTGGAGAACTGTTGGTCAAATCCAGTTGCAATCAGCTGTCTTTCTGAAGATTTGGGGGATATTTTTAGCCTAGCTGAACTGAAAGGGTGCTGTTAAGTCTTGAGATTTGGGTTGCGCTGTTTTCCTCTCAGTGTGTCTGACTGCACTGGGGCTGTGCCTCTGGTCAGGCTTGGATGCTGTACGGCAATTTCCACTGCTGTGCGGCTGTGACCCAGCAAAGGGCTTGGCCTCTGCAAGTGGAAAGAAGAGTTCAGGGCGGGTTCAACGCTCCCCGTCTGTAGGGGAGCTCCAGCATTTCTCACAAAGTTTGCTTTCCTTTTCAGTCCTTGCATTTAACTGTCGCTGAATAGCAGAATTGTACATGACACAGTAGAGATTTCTCCTTTCCTTGCCCCCAGCTGTACCTCCCATCAGCTGCTTTCGGCGTGGCAGAGGGTGTTAAAGACATCAAGCCTCGTGAGGGGATGGCATCCTGTGCTGATGAGAGCGCTGCCCTGCAGTATGCTTCATCCCAGTGCAAAGACAAAGCTGTGGCAGAAGAATTTGCTGGGTTGCTCTCTGCAGGGTTGAAAATGTCTTCTCAGGAGAAAAAAAAAAGGAACAGTTTGTTTATAGCATCAGAGATTAATGCTTGTGGATATGTGCTTAGCTTTCTGTGATATTTCAGGACAAGACATGGATTATGTTGCTCTTGAATTTTGTATGTCAGGAATTTCCCTTGCTACCTGTGATGTTTCCAGGGAAAAGGAAAATCCGAGTTGAAAAAGCACAAGTGGAGATGCATTATACCTCTTCTCTCAGCATCTACTCTATCAGCCTGCCACCTCTGAGTGCTTTGTCCTGATTACATGTTACTGCCCTTGGTATAGTATTCCCAGATAGGATAAATGTTTCCTGGGGAGAGAGCTGTTTGGTATTGCTGAAAAGCAACTGACGGTGCTGAATAAGCAAATAAATCAAAAGCTGTTGTTTAAACTTCATTTGAGCCTCTCGGGAGGGGGGAGGGGGAAACGTACCTTGCAATCTGCATAGCGATAATTGTATTGTAGGCAACGAGGGGATGAGCAGAGTAACGATGATGGATTTCCCTCTGCGGCACGCTGCACGCAGGATCTGCAAACTGCTGTGAGGATGGAAACCCTGGCCCTGGAGAGAAGAGCTCTCCCTCCTGTGCCCACCAGGTGACAGACATTTCTGTCGGCTTTCTGCTCACCTGGCTCTTATCATGCAGGCCAGGAAGGTGCTGTACCATCTTCCAGCCACTGTTCAGACGCAGGGCAGCCCTGGCCCCGTGCTGTGCCAGCTCTCCTCTCCAGAGTCCTCCCACAAAGACAGGTCCCTGCTCCTTCCCTCCCGCTGAGCAGATCCATGTGCAAACCTTTCCGCCACGTCCAAGTGAGCAAATAGTGGCTGGGGTGTGGGAAGGGGGCCTGGCCTTGGGGAAAATGTCCCTTCCCGCATGGCGTGATGGCAAAGGGGCAGCCTGGGGAGAAAGCACCTCTGGGGAGCTAATGAGGGCAAGCTCTGCCCAGCACTGCAGGCAATCATAATGCTGGTTTGAGTCCATAGAAGAGGTTTTTCCTTGAAGGTATTTGTGTCCCTTTCCAACACCCTTACTCCTCTACCCACCGCAGCCCTGGCAAGTGGTCCAGCTGAGGTGGGGAAGGCAAAGCCTCAAGCAGGAAGGATCCTACTCACCCGGGCGGCCGAGCTCAAGCCTGTGCCTCTAGCTAAGCTGGGTTTGATCACTGGGAGATTTCAGCTTGCCCTACCCTGTGCTGCTCCTCTGCAGCTGTCTTTGCTTGCTGTCCCCCTTGGAGCTGGGGCTGGAACTTCCCCAGGGTGAGTTTTGGGCAGAGGCTGGAGGGCAGGAGGGTGGGATTTGGCTACTGGCACCCAGGGGGAGAAGCGACAGCAGCCTGTGGGTTACAGCTGTGGTGGGGGACAGTGGAGACACAGCGGTAGGGGGGTGGGCAGAGGGTCCTAGGATGGGTGTCAGCCTGTGCAGGGGAATCATGATTTAGGACTGGGGGACTTGCAGGGTGCTGGATGCACCCCCGTTATCCTCTTCTGCATCCCCAGCCCAGGCAGCTGTGGGGGTAACTGGAGAAGCTGGTGCAAAGACAGGTCTCCTTCCAGAGCCGGCCGCAGCGCCTAGGTGGCTTCTCAGCGTTATCTGCTTTTGCCACTAGATGGTGAAATAAGTAATAAGGGAAAACGGAAAATCTTGCTGCGTTCCCCAGCGGCCTCCCTCCCTGTGAAACCACGCTGATGTGCTCTGCTTTCTGGGAACCTGTCAGTTTCAGGTAATTATCCCCTGGACCTTTTACACAGCTCAGCCTTCAAGGACTGCTGCTGCCACCCCGGCCCTTTGATCTTTTTGACTCTAGTGCTGCCACCCTGGATTCGTTTAGACACACAAACTGGGTTAAATGCAGACAGCAAACCTGCCTGATGCAAACGTGCATGGAAAGCTGTCTCCTGCTGTAGCCACTTGCTGTGGTCTGGTTTTTGAAGGGGTTGTATGATGCAATTCCCCTTTCCCACGATGATCTGAACCTGCTGTGAGACCCATGCCTTGCCAAGTGGGAAGTGCAACCTTCAGTCCCTGCTTGGCTGCTCTCTGTTGTACCTGCTCTTTTCAGAGCTGTTTGCTTTGCTGGAAGCTTTGCTCTGGCCATGCCAAAGGAGCCTGCTGGGGACATGCAATGATCTGGAGAGTTACAGCTCACCTGGGGCACTCTTGCCTTCGCAAGAGCGCTTGATGAATGTTGCTGACTGCAGCCCCTGGCCCTGAGGTAGTGTCGCTGTGCCAGTCTCGGATGGAGATGGGGAAGGAAAGGGCAGAGACACGTGCTCAGGCCTTAGGGAGTGAAACTTGAATGAATGAGTTACTTCTCAGCTGAGTAATTGAATGTTAACCTCTCCCAGTTGGGAAATTAAATGCTTTAATGTGAGGCAGCTTCAATTTTGCCTTAAATGTGGGCCAGCTCTGCTGATGAAAGGTAACTTGTTGAGCTGCAGAAACTTGATTAGTTTCATTTAGGGAAGGTTACAAGGAAAGTTAGTGGCATCCAACCTTTCTCCTCTCTGAACTCTGGCCTGGGCACCTCTCCACATGCCCAAGACTACCTGCTTTTCCTCTGCAAAGCTGGTTAAAAAAAATCCCTTCTGGCCACTTCTGTACTGCTTGCGGTGCGGGCTGGGTCGGCTGTTCCCTTTGCGGCCAGCTGGAGTGGATGGCGGTGCCCTGCCAGCCCCAAGAGCAGGGCGATGCTCTGGCTCAGTTATTGCTTCTGGGGCACCACTGCAGCAGGGATCCAGCTGCCTTTGCGCTGGGGCAGATCATGGAGCACCCACCGGAGCAGGGCTGTGTGGAGGTGATGCCCAGCGGGGAGTTGTGCTGGAGGGAGGGGGGGGGTCACTGTCCCTTGCTCTGGCCAGAGTTGGGAGGATTTGGCTGTGTTGTTGCTGTGTTTTGGCTATATGGTCCTGTGCGTATGGAAAAGCCGATCATGGTCTGGTAAAAGCTTTCATGGGAGGCAGTGAGTCAGTGCCCTAAGTGAGGGACTGATGGTAAGCAGTATGGAAAGTCCCTGTAATATATTAGGGATGGTCCATAGACTGTTTAGTTTGTTTTTTTTTTTTTTAATTATGTTTTGGCTGTTATTGGCTAATTTTAGTGGGGTCCATCCTTTGAGCTGGCAGGATGGGAATGCCAGGGCGTGGGGAATGGAGCTGCTCACCAGGGCTGAGGGATGGCCCCACGGACGTTCAGTTCTGGCCACGTTGCAGGATGCAGCAAGGAGGGAGAATTCCCAGCTAGGGAACCGGATACAGAAAATTGGTCTGTAAAAACACGCTTGCCTGTGTTTGGCACAGAGGAATACATGTGTGCATGTACTTGCGAGTGCCACTGAGGGAAAATGCACATTTCTTTCTCCCCTGCTCCCCTAGGCATGAAATGCCCAAGAGGCACAAGGCCAGTGACACGCAGACAGCTGGGGAGGTTTCTTGTTGTGCATTGTTCCTCCTGCAGAGCTGAAACAAGCCTTTAATGTTGCAGAGGCCACCGTGACATCAGGCAGAAGCAAAAGAGGGAAAATAATGAATAAATAAGCCAGAGGCTTGCGTGAGTGCAGTCTCCGTGTCTCAGCCTCACCCCCAACTCTGCCATGCTAGAATCTGTAGCGCGGAAATGTTTCTCTTGGCTGTTGGTTTAGGGCTGTGCAATCAAACCTGGTAGTTAAAATCCTGCCAAACAGGGCAGGCAACCTGAACAGCAGTTAATGAGGGAAGGCGAGCAGAGCTTTCAAGCTGTTTGCAAAAAAACAAACCACCAGAGGAGCAGGTGGTCACCTAGGATTCATCTTGTGCTGGTTTGATCGAGCTCTCTGCAGATGGGGGGAGTGAAGAGCTGCCACCGCGGGTAATATTCAGTGTGCCTTCTTTCCTTCCCCTCCGAACATCTGGTACCGCGGCAGCATCCCTGCTCGCGAGGGGATTAGGTGCTAGCACAGACCGCTGTCGCAGCTATCCCTTTCCTACTGGTTTATGCAAATACCTCAGAAAAGTACATCCAGCAGCTGAGTCCACACAAACTCTGTTGAAAAACCTGGCTCTGCAGAAGCTGTTGTTGTGAGATCGATGAAAAGAGCAAAAGTCAAACCTGAACATGCAGGAGCAGACAGGGAAAGGAAGGGCTGCGGGTTGGAATGTGTGTGCAGAAGGAAAAGCACTTGGGGTTCCAAAGCAGCTGGAGGGGTAGCCAGACCAGCCACACTTCTGATGATTTTTTTTTCTTTATTTTTTAAAATAAAAGGAAAATATGAATTGCAGCATTTGCAACACCTCTCCAGAAATGGATGGTGTGCTTTGCTGTATTACTTTGCAGTGGCACCATGGTACACCCAGCAATGCTAGATCTGCCTGCAGAAGGTCTGCAGCTCTTCCCCTGAGAGCTCCTATGGTACTTTTCCTCCTGGGTTTAACACAGTAAGGAGGAAAAGCATTTTTTTTTGTGTGACTTGGGTGCATCTCCGCCAACTTGTCCTAGGCTTGGAGGAAAACTGGCCAACTTGAAGCTTCCACAAAGGGCTATTCAGTCATCAGGACACAGGGTGTCGCAAAGCAGGGGATTTCCATGTGTTACCCCCAACAGAGCCCAGTTACTAAAGCAAATCTTCCTGACAGACACCCTCCTTTGATTTATTCAAATACACCCAGTAGCTACACCAAAAAATCAAAATCCAACAGCTACACCACGGGCTTCCTGCCATGGATGTAAATACTGAGATCAGTGCAAACCAGCAAACCGCAGCACAAAGCTGACTGTGACTGCTCTTTACCTCTGGCTGCAGAGCACCCACCTCTCCCAGCCCAAGGCTCCCCTCTTTGATGGCTTGTATCCAGTCAGCACAGAGCTGCCCTTGAACGCTTCTGCTAAGTAATAATTTTGTCAGCTTGTTGTAGTGGTTCCCCACAGGAGTCTGCCGTGCCGTGGGCTAGCCTTAGGTTTGTTCAGGTCCTGGCACCTTGAACCACTGTCCAAAAAGCCAGTCTCAGTCCTTTAGCAGCTCTCGTTACTTTTCTCCCTGCCAGAATCTCACTGCTCTCCTAGAAATAAACAATTCCTGGGGCTGCTTGTTCGAAACACACATTTTGCAGCCTTATTACCATAGTGATTCTTTCCAGGGATTATCTCTCTGTATGTGATTTGCTCCGTGCTGTGAGCAGCCTGGAGACCCCATAAACATTTCCCAGCTCCCTCTCCCCGAGAGGCACTAGGGGAGGGTGGTCCCAGCTCTGCCTGCACCTCTGGAAGTGATGCTGGAAGCGATGCTGGAGCCAGCGGATGGAAGAGATGTACAAACATGGAAGCAACGTGCCTAATTAATGACCCAAAACAAGCCGTAAAGGTCAGTTTGTTTGCGAGAGACGCGCTTGAGGTGCACGTGCTGAATGCAAACTTCACTGCTGTGCCTGGCAAAGGGCACGGCCGCCCGCCTGGGACTGCAGCTGGCCGGGGGGAGCTGTCAGAGGAGGATCGATAGCCTTCAGCCTCGCTCATCAGTGCGCAATGCCCAGCTCTTCGCGGGGCTCTGCTGAGAAACCAGGCTGCATTCCCAAGGAAAGGGCAGGCTCCCGCGGCTCTTTGGAGCGCGATGCTGCCGGAGAACAGGCTGTTTTCTGGGCTGTCTCGTCAGGCGCTTGTTGACTGAGTTTGAACTGCAGAGTCCTTATAACTCTCATCAATGCCGTCAGCAGCGCGCGTTCAGAAATGGAGCATCTGGATGCAAATGCCAGAGGATTGATATAAAAATTTTATTTACTAGCTGTTTTTTTTTCCCTGCTGAAGCTTTTCTCTACAGTATTTCAGGGGCTACAAATTCAAGTTTCTTGCCTCACCCCAGGACTCTGAGAGCTGAGGCTTTATGAATATTACAAATTATCATCAAGCGTGGCAGAGACTCGTAAAGACGGCTGTTCTGCAGGACAGGGCGTGCCACGTGTTGCTATGTGAGATGGTAAGGGTCGTTGCCAGCCCCAGCAGCTTCCGACCACCTTTCAAGAATTGGGCAGAACCACGAGATGACCTGCAGAGATAATAAAGGGGAAACTTGGCATTACTGAGTCACTTAGCACACAGCACTGAGTGCTGCTGGTGTCGATAAAATCACCGAGATGTCACACACACAATGATGGTGGCGGGTCAAGGAAAGTGCCTTTGATGAGGCAGGTTTTGTCCCTCTCTGAGATGAACACAATGCCATCCCAGCTGTCCCTCACTCCCAGAGAACCCTCTTTACAGTGGTTTCTGGAACAAACTCTTTTCTTCAGGCTTTTGGCCTTGCGTGTGCCCCTTATGCTCTTTGTCCCAGCAAAGAGCCCTGATTAAAGCTCTGCTTTTGTGATGTGGTGGCTCAGGAGCGATGTTGGTGGCTGACTTTAGCTCAGGTAGTCTGAGGGTGTCCAGCCACAAAAGGAGACAGAAAACCAAGACAGCTGGTCATGTTTTGTTATTACTAGCTGTGCTCTGCCTGTGCTGGGTAATGCAGCTTGGCTTTGCAGAGAGCATGGAGACATGCAGCCAAAAAGGCACCAGCCCAGGTCTGGAGCAAAGCACCTTGGACAGCCTGTGGTGGCCTTAGTGCAGGTGTGCTGTTACAGCTGCGGCCAGACCGGTCAGAGAAGGGGTCATAGCCTGCACCATCCCTCCTCCATGTCCTTCCATCCAAGCAGTGACCCTCTGCCAGGGGTGATCTCTAGCCCCTGATGATCCCACAACTGAGGGAGAGGCAGATGCACTGCTGGGCAGAGATATGTGTCCTCCTGCAGAGCACAGAGGGCCCCTGCAGTGAGCAGGAGGCAGGAGATGCTCACAAAAAAGTCCAGCATCTCCTCAACCTCCCGCCTGGATTTGCCATGGACTTGGGTGAGTCCATCCTTTGTGTCTCCTCTTGCCCCTCGCAGGGATGTCTGTGGTTACACATCATGTTTACTCTCGGAGATCTTCTGTGTGTGCACATTGGTCATCCTGGTTTCTATTTCCAGGTTTTAAGTCACTCCCTGCAGACTGCCCTTTTCCCAGGCACACCGGTGCAGTGGGTCCCACGCTCCCTTGCTTGAACAGTGGGGTTCCCCCTCCTTTTCCCTCACTGGGCCCCGTGCCAGCCCCGCAGGCTGTGCTCTCTGCCTCCCAGACGCCATCTCCCCCTCTCCTGCTCCCGCTCTCCTGGGTGTCATCGCTCCTGGGCCTGGCTTTTAACACGGTGTGTGGCGCAGGGACAAGGATGACAGGGCTTCCTCCAGAGGAGGAAATAACGTTCATTGGCCTGAGTGTTCAGCATGGCGATTAATTGAGAGCTGCCTGAATCCAGAGCACCAAGCGAGCATCATTAGAGCCATCTGAAAATGGGGGAGAAGAGACGGCAAGTGAGAGGACCGGGGCTGGAGTCCGTGTGCTGTGCGAGTGAGTAATCTGTACGTGCTGCGAGCTGACAGCTTTGGGGGCCGGACGGGCTACCAGGTACGTCACTGTTGCTCTTTTGCTGTTAAAAAGTCCCGTGGTGCTGCTGCAGCCACGCAGGTGGCTGATGCCAGCATCTGTGCTCCTGGGGGAGCATCTGGGGCTGTTTCCCAGGGCCTGGGCACCCCATTAATGCAGGTGTGGAGGCAGCTGCCCCCCTGGGCCACCTGCCTGCCTCTGTTCTTCCTGCCCATGGGGCTGGGGAGACCCAGTGGGGAGCACAAGGGAGGAAATGGGGGGGGGGCGGGGGGGAGGCAAGAGGAAGTTTGCTTGCGTGGTGCTGTGAGATGGGAGCATTCGTGGGTGCTGCAAGGCAGGCGGACCTGTGCAGCAGGGGCTGAGCCACCCCATGGGGCTGGCCCCACACCTGGTTGCTCTGCCCCATCCTCCCCTTTGTGGGGGCTCCTCCTCCCTCCCCAGGCCCCGTAGCAGGAGCGTTTCCCTGCCTGCAGGGCAGGGTGCTGGGCTCCTCCTGAGCCCCCTCCTCGCCCCCCTGGGCGGGCTGCCCATCCCTCCGGGAAGGCAGGCGGGGGATCCCCGGAGGGCGGGGGGTGCAGTGCGACGCCGCGGCCAGCAGGTGCCGCTGCCCCCCCGCGCTGCCCCGTGCAGCCGCGCGGAGCGGGCATCGCCCTGCCCGGGGGGTCCCTGCCCGCCCCCCGCCCCGCTGGCAGCGCCGCTGCCGTTTCCCCCCCCCCGGGCCGGGAGCCCAGCCCAGCAGACACAGGGAGGCGTGCGGGGAGCGCTGCCCTCGGGGCTCCCGGCGGCCGCGCAGCCAGCAGTCGGAGCGGAGCGGGAGCCCGTCGGAGCCCCCACGCACACACGGGACGGGGAGGCAGCTCCCACCCCAGCGCGACCCGGGCTGGCGGGGCAGGATCATCCCCCCCCACACCGCGGCGCGGTGGGTGCTTGGAGCCCCGCGGGCTGCGCAGCGCCTGCACGGCGGGCGTACCCCTCCCCACGCCCCCCCACCCCCCCACAAACACGCACCCTGGCCTCGCTGCCTCCGCTCCCCCGTGCGCGTCTCCCCCACGGCTGCGACACGTTGGGTTCCGCTGCTTTCTCCGGGCGGGATGAAGCCGCTCCCGAGGCGGGCGGGGCGGGGAGACGGGCTGGGCGAGACCGTGGGGTGGGGGGCAGCGGGGGAGAGGCCGGGGGTGCGTGGCTAGGGGCTGGGGTGCAAAATACAGACGGGGCTGAGCAGTGAGCGTGTGTGTGGGTTCGCTGGGCGGGGTGTGCAGCGGAGGGGGGCGCGGGGGTCCGTGTCGGGGCGGAGCGGCGGAGTTCGTGTCCGTGTGTGTCCGTGTGCGTGTGCGCGCACCGGGGGCAGCTCCCCACGTGGGGACTGACGCGCAGCCCCGGCCCGATCCGGGGCTATAAAGCGGCTCGGCGGCGGGCGAGGCAGAGCAGCCGCAGCCGCCGCCGCCGGCTGCAGCCCCAGCCCCGGTCCAGCTCCGCTCCCCGCTCCCCGCCCCGGCACCACCGCGCTCCCGGCGGGCAGCGCCCGGCATGAG
>VZTO01007322.1:175583-195937 GCA_013400615.1 Syrrhaptes paradoxus | reverse complement strand
GGCCCCCGCAGCCCCCCGGCGGCCGCCCCGCAGCCCCGCCCCGGCCGGCACCGCTGTAGGAGCCCCGCGGAACCGGGCGCGGCAGGACGGGTGGGGCGAAGGGGCGAAGGGCGGGGGCGTCCGCGCAGCCGGGGTTGATGTTTAACTTGGAGCGGCCGTTCACGGAGGGGGGACACTTCTTCTCCTCCATGGAGTACCAGCGGCAGGTGGAGGAGGGCTACCCGCCCCCCGGTACCAACGGGACCTTCAACGACAGCGGGGCCGGGCCGGGCCGGGGCATGCCGTACCCCCTGCACACTACCGTCACCCTCATCAGCCTGGCAGGCTTGCTCATGCTCTTCACTGTCTTCGGCAATGTCCTGGTCATCATCGCTGTCTTCACCAGCCGGGCGCTCAAAGCCCCCCAGAACCTCTTCCTGGTCTCCTTAGCCTCAGCCGACATCCTGGTGGCCACGCTGGTCATCCCCTTCTCCCTGGCGAACGAGGTGATGGGGTACTGGTACTTCGGCAAAGTCTGGTGTGAGATCTACCTGGCCTTGGATGTGCTGTTCTGCACCTCCTCCATCGTGCACTTGTGTGCCATCAGCCTGGACCGTTACTGGTCCATCACACAAGCCATCGAGTACAACCTCAAGCGTACCCCACGCCGCATCAAGTGCATCATCTTCATTGTCTGGGTCATCTCGGCCGTCATCTCCTTCCCGCCGCTCATATCCATGGAGAAGAAGAGCGGGCAGCAGGCTGACCAAGGGGTGGCAGGGTGCAAGATCAATGATGAGAAGTGGTACATCATCTCTTCTAGTATTGGCTCCTTCTTTGCCCCCTGCCTCATCATGATACTGGTCTACGTGCGCATCTACCAGATAGCCAAGAGACGAACCAGGGTACCACCGAACAAGCGGGCAGAGCGCCCTGAGAAGAGGCAGAACGGCTTGGCCGACAAGGAGGACCTGCCAGCCACAGCCCAGCTCAATGGGGAGAAGGCGGCAGGAGGTGGAAGTGGACAAGAGGGAGAGGTCAATGGCATAGACATGGAGGAGACCTCTTCTTCCGACCACCAGGAGAACAACCAGTGTAAGAAGTCAGAGAGACCATCTAGGGGAAAGACCAAGACTAAGCTGAGCCAGATTAAGCCTGGGGACAGTTTGCCCAGGAAGGTGGAGGAGGAGAGGAACACCAAAGGGTCCCGGTGGAGGGGCAGGCAGAACCGCGAGAAGCGCTTCACCTTTGTGCTGGCAGTGGTGATCGGGGTCTTTGTCATCTGCTGGTTTCCCTTCTTCTTCACCTACACGCTGATGGCTGTGTGCAAGAGCTGCTCTGTGCCTGACACCCTCTTCAAGTTCTTCTTCTGGTTCGGTTACTGCAATAGCTCCTTGAACCCCGTCATCTACACCATTTTCAACCACGACTTCAGACGGGCCTTCAAAAGGATCCTCTGCAGGATAGAGAGGAAAAGGATTGTTTGAAGGACCCTTTGCTATGAGCAGGACTAATTCAAGACTTTGTAAGAGAGTAAGGCATGGCTCTCTTGGGAGAGAGACCATGGGATGGTTTCCTTTGGCTTGCAAGCAGGAAGCCTGTAAAACCCAAGATGAGCCTGTGGAAACGCCGGGCAGCAGCAGCAAGGAGCAGCAGGCAAGTGGAAGTCTGAGCCATGGGATTCGGCTTTCCAGGGGATAATGCCTTTTGACTTGCTTGGTTTATTTTGTTAGCTTTTTTTTTTCTTCTCTTGCCAGAATCTCTCAATGGATATTTTCATGTGACTGCTCAGTTTGGCTCTTTAAAGACAAGCAATGTGCAGCTCTGTGAGATGAACAACAAAGAGGAAGTATGCCACCTCAGAGGTGTTGGCTTTTTTATTTTGTTGTATTTTTTTTCCTGTTGTATATGTAATTAACTTTAACCCCCTTGTAAAGTACAGTATTGTATCCCTGAATCTGAATGTCTTAATTTTTGTAAGGCAAGCAGCTTTGAAACTGTGAATGCTTTAATTATCTTTGACACTTTAAATACCCTCTTTTCCCACCCCTGAGACCCCCCTCACTCAAAACCGCCGAACAACTAGAGCCATTCCCCATGCCTGACAGTTTGGTAATATTACCAAAATTTCTAATATCCGGTCACTTTTTTGGCTGTAAAGCTTGAGATCACAGACCTCACCAGGCTGACTATTTTTGTTGTTATTTTTTATATCAGGCTCCGAGCAACGTGATCTAGTTGAAGATGTCCCTGCTCATGGCGGGGGGGTTAGACTAGCTGAACTTTAAAGGTCCCTTCCAACCCAAACTGTTCTATAAATCTATATTGTACCTGATTCAGTCTAATTTCTGTGTTGCCTGTGATATAATACAGCTGAGGTGGTAGTTGCCCTCTTGTTATTCATGAATGTAGACCCTGCCGGAGCGGTGGCTTTGCTGGGCAAGCGGGAACATCCTGGGCAATGGAGTGACAGGCTATTTCCCGGGTTACATGAGGTTTGGGTCCCAGCCAAGCTCCCACGAGTTAATCTCGGTTGATATTATACTACGCTGCAGCACTGAAATGTGTTCAATGCTAACTCTTTTCCCCCACCTCCACCTGTAAATAGACGATAACATTTCAAAGCAAATAGCAGGGCTCCGTACATCGTGTTATCTCCTTTGTATTGATTTGCAGTAGTTCAGCTCCGGTGGGATTTCCTGCAGGAGAGGAAGGGGTTTGTGCATGGAGGCTGTTCCACCTCTCCAAATTAAGGGAGAAGAGTTTAGTTTTTAATCTGCCAGTCTCATCTTTCCTATGAAATACTAAAGCACCCCTATTTCACTCTTATACAGGGCAAAACTGAAAGGGGATACTTACTGACAGTTTCTCCAGTATTTTATAGTGTAATTAAGCTTTGGTTTTTTTTTTTTTTTAAGTGTAAATATTGTGAGATTGGAGCAGGAGAGAGGACTAATACTGCTTTTACAGTCCTTACTGAGATGTCTTTCAGCTCTTTCTGCTATCAAAAAAGCCAAACCCCAAAACCCCAAACAAAAATGGACAGAACAAATCTAACATCCTTGTGCCATAAAGAAATTTCTGGAGAACATTAAAAGGAAAAACTTTTGATTCACCACAATAAATGAGTCTGCAAGCCTTTTATTGTTATGAAAACAGCTTTATCAAATATTGACAAGTCATAGAAATTGTTTGGAGAAAGCAAAGTTTGTGTAAGTCTTGTGTATAAAATGGATTTGCCTTCTCTGGATTTGTATGGTGCACAGGAAGAGACTTTTTAAAAAAAGCACCTTTTTATTTTTGGGAAGTGTTCTGTTGATTTTGCTCTCTCTTTTGACTTTGTAATTAACTCCAAGGGTCCCTGAGTGCATCTTGGGACCTGGAGAGCAATGTTTACATACACTTGCATTTTCAGAACTGAATCCTCAAGAGGTGAGGAAAGCAAATAAACTGTGCTTTACTGTAAAAAATACAAACCACGAACACAAGTTGCTATAATGGATGATTATTTTTATTAAATAAAAGAGCATTTACAGATCAAGTGTGAAAACCCTCTGGATAATCTGTTATCTGTTTTATTATTTTTTTTTTTTTCAGCTGTTCACTGATCCTCCTGCAGCTTTGGTCTTGACATTTTTTAAAGAACACATGGGGAAAAGTACTCGTGTTTTCTGAAAGGCATTGTTACCCCAGGTAGGGAACAATCGCTCGGTTCATTGTGCTGTGGCATAATAACAAATGAGTCCTTGATATTTTGGTTTGGTTTCCCCCCCCCACCTTTCATGCCACAGTAAGATCATTCACGTGTTTCTTGAAGAAAGGCGCTTAGGGTTTCAGGGTGTCATTTGCTCCCTGGAAACGCAGCCTGGCACTATTGCTGGGAACGCCTGGCCAGTGCAGCATTTACAGCTAGTGAATTGAGAAAGTTTTCAATAATTAGGTCGCAGATGGGATTAGAAATGATTAGGCTGGAACGCAGTATTTCTTGATATATGCAGGAGTGTCCATCTGCGGGGGCCTTTGTTTCCAGCCCCTGAGGGCCAGCCAGCTGGGCTCCCTTGCCCTTACACCAGCACTGCTGGGACCCTCCCTGCAGGAGGGTGATGCGGGATTGTTCTCCCACAGAATGAAGTGCTGCTCCTGTGTGGCTGCCAGCCTCCTCAAGGGCACTGGAGTCCACTCAGCATCAGCTGGGCTGCTTCTTTGCCACAAGTGCCAGGTAGCTCCAAAGGCAGGGGGACAGGAAGCACTGATCCTGCGAGTACTTTAAGATCTGCTTTGTTTTGCCCCGGGGCACATGTCACGGTTTGGGAGCTCTGGCTCCTCGTCTTCCCACTGTTGGGGTGCCTGGAATAACCCTGCTTCCCTGCTCTGCCTCTTGTTTGGTGAGAAAATAAGTGACCAGAGCCTGGAGCTGGAGCTGCTGGTCTCACAGCCCGACTCTGCTAATGCCACCCAGGTTGGAGGTGCTCAGTGAGCTGGGAGGGGGACCAGGGCTGGTAAGTAGCATCGCTGCTGGGTGTAGGGTGCCTGAGGATGGCCCAGAGATTAACATCTCGGTCACATTGTGGTGGCCTTTGCAGGCCAGGAGAGCTTGATCTGGGCAGTGTCCTGCTGTCCATCCTCTGGTGGCAGCTGGCCTTGTTGACCTTGGGGGGTTTCAAAAAGCAGACCCCATGAGGGACATAGGGGCTGGTGCCTGGGGCAGGGGGCAATCCAGCAGCCATTGGTTGTGCTTGCCCCATCCCTCTGGCTGTCTGATGTCCTTGTGGCCGAGACAGAAGAGTATTTTGGGGTGTTTGGGGCTGGGGGACTGGAGTTTCTGTGGGTTTTCAGTTAGTGAAGATTCGCACAGTTGGAATGTCCAATTGCTCCCAATTTTCCATCAAAAATAAGGTGCAAAACACTGAAATGCCTCCAAGGTTGTCTGCCTCCCAAAACCTTGAGCTGGTCCTTCAACATCCCTTCCTTCTCAGGGGACCTTCTTTGCCATTTGAGTTGTCCCCTAGGAGTGCTCATTTTCCAGACAGGACCACCAGTGTGTGAGGACAGCATCTCACAGCTGGGTCCATAGGGATGTGAGATGGGTCCCAGCACACAAATCCAACAAAGAGGCATGAGGACAAACCAGAAAAGGGAGCAGGAAGGCAGCTCCCTCCCTTGAGCATGGGTGTCTGTCTGTAAAGGTGTAAACTTGCTGGCATAAACTGGCTTAAAGCTGCTGAAGCTCTGATTTAGTCTGTTAGTGTGATAGTTAACTATACATTGGCTAAGTTAGGAGGGACCATCTGCACTGGCTTGGATCCAAGGTCCTGCTCTCCCTCTGTGATTCTGAGAGTGGCCTGTAGCAGATTTTAGGGAATAGGGAGGAGCAAGGACCCTTCCCAGGAGGCTCAAGGGTCATTAGGCTTTCAGGGGTTTCCTGGGGCCAGCAGTGCCTTCTGCACTAATGGAGAAATTCCACTGACATGAGTTTCCCTTCAGTGATGCTCTGCATTGGGAGGACTGGATGGCTTTCAAAAACGTGTTTGAGTGAAAAGCCAGCAACTGGCACTGTGTGAGAGCAGTGGGGTGAGTGGGGTTTGTCAGGAAGTGAGATGAGCTTATCTAAACATCCCTGCTTCCCTGTGTGCAATGCTTGCAGTGCTTGGTCCATGTTACACATAGCCCAGGGCATTGCATTTGCAGGAGCAGCCTTGGGGTCCTCCAGAGCTGTGTGACCTGCCATAGGGTTTGCTCCCACGGATGGGAAACATTTGTTTCAAATCAGCTGCTACGTGAAAGAATTGATTGCTTCTTTGCTGATTGAAACAGTTGTGTTTTGCTGGACCATGACCTTATGGCCTTTTTGCTGTTTGTTTTTCAATAGCTCTCTGCAGAAAAAAGGAAAGAGCTTCCCACCACTGGACATCTCTGATAAAATAATTCCTGCTGAAGGCTGCTTTGCCTTCAGCTGCATGCTTGGAGTTGCTGCAGAGGATTCATATGAAGATTGAAACTTTAAGGTGTTACTGAAAAATTCCCCAAGTAAAAAAACAAAAATAAATTTATAGATAGATAATTAGGAAACTGCAGCCAACTTTCTGCTTTTCTGAATTGACCAACCTTTTTTTTTTTTTTTCCCCCCAAGAGTCAAATACTGAATTCTGGCCTTTTAATACCAGGATAACTTTTGCCACCAGGAAAATTTGGACAAATGATTTCTATTGCAGACTACAAGGTGCAGGGTTAGACTCTGAGTGTGGCAGACCTGTGCAGCTCTGCTCCTGTGTTCCTGGTTTACATCCTGGCAGAGCATCCCCTCTCCCAGCAATTATCCCCGCAATCATGATTCCTTGGAAGTCGAGTGATAAAGTCTCTGTGTGTAAAGCTGAGTTTGCTCTTAGTTTCAGAATGCAGATATTTGACCTGAAATGGCTCCTTGAGCAAGATTTGCCAGAATGAGTTTCCTGTTAATTTACGCATGGCTGTGCCTGATGCTCTGCAGCACTGCTGCTGCACAAACGCAGCCTCTCCCCATTGTCAGCTCTGCTGTGCTGTCGCCCAGACAGGGCACATTTCTACAGGGGACTCCAAATGCATCATCAAGTTTTTCTGTTCCCCAGTGGGGTACCCAGAATACAGAGCAGTGAAATGATCCAAGTCAACCAAGCGACCAACGTGAGAAGAGAGGGGAGTCCCTCTGTTTCTAGTGGTTGTGGGTTTGACCTGTAACCTAAGCACAACCCAAACACTTACACTTCAGAGACATTAGTTAAAAGTAGTCCTACATTTATTATTTTCAAAACATCTTGTGGCTTTTAAGCCAGCCTCGAAATTTTGTGGGGCTAGAAGGGTTAAAATGACCAGTTCAAATGGAATAATCTGCCTAGCTAACGTGAAAAGATTTACCATCACAGGGCCTTTGGCATTGCTGCCTCAGGATAATGAAGATGCATCTGATACATTTTGAACAGTGGTATAATTACTTTCATCAACACCAGTCAGCATTTGGGTCAGATGGCTTTAAAACAGTGCAGCAGAGAGGAAAGAAAAGCTAAATGCTGCTTTGCTAAATTGGGCGTGCACTGAGGAAAGCAAGGTAAGTAGTGTTGCATGTAGGGCAATCTTTCATCACTGCTGGCTCTACTGAGGCTAATTAGAAGATGTGTTTCTGGCTGCTATGACTGGTGTGAGTGGGGTTTGGTCCAAATAGGGTTTCCTGTAGTAAAATAAGATGGTTGTAGTGGCAGATGCAATGGTGGCGGCTGCCTTTATAGCCCAGTGTTAATTGGCTTAAATCCTTTGCAATGGAAATGATCTGCTCCTGTTGTGGCTGTTGCTCATCATGCCCAGAAATGCTTTTTCCTGGCCGTGCTGCTGGGTGATGATCTGAGATGCTCAGCTCTGTCGGGAGGGTGGTCTAGGCACAGGGAAATCACTTACATCAGCCACCTCCACCCTTGAGAGGCCTGGTTTTTGTTTCCTCATGGTAAAATAGCTTTCTCATCACCTTAGCTTCATGGATTCCTACTGCTGAGGATGCAACAAGGGGGTACAAATGAAGTCCATGGAAAGTGAGAGACAGCAAAACAGGGCATGGAAATGCTTGGTGCAAATCAGATGATGCTACTGTACATGCAGCTGCAAAAAGATTCAGCCTAAAAGGCTGGAGGGGGCCAACAACCCAGCACAGCAATTCCAGCAACTGGGAATATAAAGGCCGGATCCCTCCCTTATTAATTACTCTCAATTGGAATGGCATAAACTAACATGATCAAGTTATCAGATGTTTGGAGGAAGAGGTGAATTTTTAGCTGCTGTTTATTCAGACCAAGATTTAATTAATATTAAATAGATTAAATATTTGATGAAATAGATGGAAATTAAATATTTAGCTCCCTCTTCCCCCCAGATAGCAGCCCCAGTGGATGTTTATGTGGGCAGTAAAGCCAGAACATCTAAACACCAGAGAGTGTTCAAAGACCAGAGCTACATGGGAGCATCATCTGTGGATAGGAATTAAATTACTCTGGACCCCTTGTCTTTGTCAGCCCACCTGGGAACATGGTCCTTCTTCCTCTGGGGTTATTCAGCCACAATGCACTGGGACTTCAGGTACCGTTTCTGTACAAGTTGTCACCCCTGCTCTCCTGCCCCATTTGCCTTCAGTTGGGAGACTCAGGGCAGTGGGTAGGCAAACACAACATGGGAAGCAAACAACATTGCTTTATGCAAAGTAATTACATCCCACCACCTGAAGAGGAAGAAAACTTGTAGAAACATGGCATTTTGCCTGAAGAAGGGCAGCTAATTCCCCACAGCTTGTGCAGGTTGGTGCCTCCATGCATCCCTCACCGGAGCTGGGGTGGGACCCCTGTCCCCAAGCCATGTGGGCAGGTGAGTCCTGTTTGCTGGATGTCTGTGGGTGCTTTGGGCACCATCACTTTGCGTGCGCTGGGTGCTGGAGGGGTGCATGGAGCTCATCCCATGCTAAGGAATTCCACGTTTGTCCCACTCTTTAAAACCAAATTGTTTTTAGGATTTAGGACTTAAATCCTTTTGTGTTAGTACCCATACCAGCGTCTTGCAGCATGTGCCCCTGTTATGAAGGATTTACCTTTGCAGTGAGGAGGGGAGGTCTGCGCCTGGCTTGGGGCACCCCACAGCTGAAGCCCAGCTGCAGGGAAACCTCCATGCATGAAGCAGGCTGTGCAGAAATGGCAATTACTTTGTCAGCCACAACTGGAGCCATTAGGAGGCAACCCCAGGGAAGCTTTGGACTGTGGGAGAAGCAGCAAGAGGAGTAAAGGTGATGCGATCAGTGGCAATGTGTGGGACTTGGAAGTACAGCCAGAAGTAGCACATGAGAAAATGTGGTCTCTCTGTGTAGCAGATGTACCATACAGATGTGGTGAGCTGGGTCTTCTGTGGCGTTAGCAATGCTGAGAGGCAATGGCTCCTCCCAGCACTGCTGGCGTGCTCGGCTGGTCTGTACAGCACCAGTGGTGCTGCTGATTGGGGCAGAGGCAGATGCTGTTGCAATAAGAAGATGAGATCCTGTCCTGGTTTTGGCAGGGAGGAAGCAACCTGCCTGTGGGAGCTGCAGGTGCCCAGCCCAATGCCTTTTCTGGGCTTGTGCCCTGCATGTGGATGGTGGTGGCTTAATTGGGGAAGAAAACATAAAACTTACTGAAGCTGGCATTTCCCTTTTTGTCAGACCTGAGGAAGAAAGTCACAATAAAACTAAGCTCTCAGCCCTCAGCTGTTTGCTTGCAACCCAGTTTGAATAGGCCAGAGATAAACCAGAGTATCTGGAATTTCATTATGAACTTCAAGTACAGTCTTATAACTTAGTCACTTACTGTGCTGGTAGTTTGTGCTGGTTGGATTGTTTATAGTCTATTTTTTCCTTATAAAAATGGTCTTTGTGTCTCCCTCTGTGGTTCTCTACAACTCTCATTTGGACAGGACTTGACTTGTTTTGTAGGCAGTTTATCAACTTTGGAAGTATTCAGACCTTGCTCTTTGCCTTCGTCACACCTTCCCCCTGCCAACGCCTCTGTATATAGCTGTCAGAAATCAGGTGATTGGACTTGGAGGTAGATACTTAACTAGAAGTAGTCTCATTGGCCAAAATCCACCTGCCAGCGAGTGGAAACTGAAAAAAGAGTCCTCGGTTTAGTCAAACCTGGCAGGGTTTGAACTAATTCTCTATAGAGGGGAAAGGAATTCATGTTGCATTTATAAACCAAATCCAGATATCTTATCAGTATTGTAGTGTCCTGCTCCATCTATAAGGGCCTGACGTTGCTTTATAACTTAGAGTGACAAATAAATCCACGCTGTTCCTGCAGGAGTAGATGTGGTTTCATTTGTTAGCACAAGGTTACTTACTTAGTTAAATTATTCAGAATTTTTCATGCAATTTAAAACATGTTGGACTCACAGGCATGACCAGTCATGGCTTCTCTCCAGCCACTTAAAGCGTGAGGGGGATATACAGGTTTATTGGCCTGAGGACACCTTTACCAGGTCTGCTCCTTCTTTTGTGAGCTGGTGTGTCTGACCATGTCAGTATCATGCTCAGGGTTGTGCCACCTCCATGTGACTGTCGCTGGGGTAGTTCCAGGGCTGTGAGGTCTTGTACATCATCACACATCAGACAGAAATGCCCCTGCTCTCAACATCTTGCATGCCATAGCAAGTGATCAGCATGGATGGATGTTAAAAAGGCAAGCGAGGAGTAAAAATAATAGGATGTGCATACCTTGTGAGAACTGTGTGAGCTCTTAAGAGGACTTTGAATGACTGTGACCAGCTCTCCAGCAGGAGTAAATTGATGAAGCCCTGTTGAAACCTCTGGTCTACTACTACCCACATAGTAGTGGTGGTGTTTGGCCCCCGTGCTGGCACTGGCAGTATTGTAGACAGCATTTGCTTGTTTTGGGGTACACTAAGCTTGTTTTAAAAGTATGTACAATATCCTAGCAGGAGTTTTCTAACTAAAAGTATTGTCATAACCCAGCAATATGATCTGTATGTTTAGACAAGAACTGCCATTAAACATGAAGGTAAATCTAGTGCTCTAGATATCCAGCAGACCGCTTTGGTCTGCTGGCATCTGAAACATTTCAGAAGCAGTAGCAGAGTAGTGGCTTGTCCCTCTCATCACCTCCAGCATCACTGCATGGGGATGAAGCTGGTACCATCCATTCAGAGTGGTTAAGTGACTCACTAGAGGTCGAGTGAAAAAAAGCCGCAGTAGATTAATAAAAGATGGCTTTAAATAATTCAGCATGGGCCAGTTGATGAAGCTTAACAGGACCAGAAAGCTGATCTCATTCAGCTTGGTATAAAGCAGTGCCTGGCCAGCCTTTTGGCAGAGGGTAAGCCAGACCTCTGCTGAGGACCTCTTGGGGGGTCTTGGGCTGTGTGGGCATGTTTGCTCACGCCCTTGTTCATCCCTGCTGTGGTCCTCAGGGACTCATTGAGGATGGGGAGTCTGCTGACTGTCTGTGGGTTTGGTGTGGTGGCAATTATCTCAGTGTCCTCTGATGTCTTTAGGGTCAGGCATGGTTTCCCATTTGGTTTCCTGCCCTTCCCTTTGGTTCCAGCCAGCAGGAACACAGCCCTGGTGCTGGAGAGGGGCACTCCTGGTCTGGGCGGGCTCCTGGGGCCACGCTGTCCCCAGCTGCCTGGGAGAGTCAGGTCTGCACCCCATTGGCAGTGGGGAAGGGAGATGGTGACGGTCCTTGCTCGGGGTAGGTGCATCCCCGATGCTCACAGCATCACCAGAGCTGCACCTGCAGACACCTGGGAAAGGAGCCAGAGCCTGTGGCTCCCTGCCTGGCCCTACTCCCCTGTTCTTGTGGCTGCAGGTTGTCTGTAGCTTGAACACAAGCCCATCTACAGACACCAGTGCCCCATGCTCGTCCTGCCTCTGGATGCTGCTGCAACACCTCGTTAAACCCAGGTCCTTTTTCTAGGAATCTGGTGAGAAAAAAAACAAACAAACCTGTCTTTGTATCTGTGGCTCACCTCTGTGCTGCTGAATTGCCTCCGGCTTCCCTGTCAACAGGCAGCAGAGCCCCCATGGCCACCAGGGATGTCTTTTCCCTCACCTTGCCAGGCTTACAGCAGAGCTTGGAAACATAGCCAAGCAGAGAAAACCATTCCTAAAGCAGATTTCTGAGGGCCCCTCACAGCAACTCTGCCAGGTGGGCAGGTCAGCACCTGGCAAAGCTACCCCGTGCTGGCGGCAGTCCTTTCTGTCTGATGGATTGCACTGGGCTGTCGATCCACATTTTTTGACTGCGAGGGACAGGCAAGGACAGGCTCTCCAGGGTGGTGGGCAGGTCTTGAGAATCACAGAATCACAGAATGTTGGGGATTGGAAGGGACCTCGAAATATCATCTAGTCCAATCCCCCTGCCAGAGCAGGAACACCTAGATCAGATCACACAGGAACGCATCCAGGCGGGCTTTGAATGTCTCCAGAGAAGGAGACTCCACAACCTCTCTGGGCAGCCTGTTCCAGTGCTCTGTCACCCTCACTGGAAAGAAGTTTTTTCTCATATTCAAGTGGAACCTCCTATGTTCCAGCTTGAACCCATTGCCCCTTGTCCTATCACTGGATGTCACAGAGAAGAGCCTGGCTCCATCCTCCTGACACTCACCCTTCACATATTTATAAACATTAATTAGGTCACCCCTCAGTCTCCTCTTTTCCAAGCTAAAGAGACCCAGCTCCCTCAGCCTTTCCTCATAAGGGAGATGCTCCATTCCCTTCATCATCTTTGTGGCTCTGCGCTGGACTCTCTCCAGCAGTTCCCTGTCCTTCTTGAACTGAGGGGCCCAGAACTGGACACAATATTCCAGATGCGGTCTCACCAGGGCAGAGTAGAGGGGGAGGAGAACCTCTCTTGACCTACTGACCACCCCCCTTCTGATACACCCCAGGATGCCATTGGCCTTCTTGGCCACGAGGGCACAGTGCTGGCTCATGGTCATCCTGCTGTCCACCAGGACCCCCAGGTCCCTCTCCCCTACACTACTCTCCAACAGGTCAGTACCCAACTTATACTGGAACCTGGTGTTGTTCTTGCCCAGATGCAAGACTCTACACTTGCTCTTGTTAAATTGCATTAAATTTTTCCCCGCCCAAATCTCCAGCCTGTCTAGGTCTCGCTGGATGGAAGCACAGCCTTCTGGCGTGTCAGCCACTCCTCCCAGTTTCGTATCATCAGCAAACTTGCTGAGGATGCACTCTATTCCCTCATCCAAGTCGTTGATGAATATATTGAACAGCACAGGTCCCAATACCGAACCCTGGGGAACTCCACTAGATATAGGCTGCTCCTCATGATGCATGGACATCAGTGGCACTATGTAAACACTGAATGAACCCGCTGTCACCCATATACAGCCCTCAGATTGGGGCTTCCTCTGTTGGGGAAGAGAATTAGGTTATGGCTGAGATGACGGTATTTTTGCTTCTGACTCAGAGAAAGGCACATGCAACAGAAGCCCAAAGAGATTCTGATTAATACACTTCTAGAACTGGATTGTTTAATGCAAACAGCTTTAGAGATATGACTAAAGTTGGAAAAGAAACTTGGAAAAGACCCCATTTGGGATAAAAAGCAAAGGCGGCTATTTTTTGCAAATACCAGTATAGCTGCTTCTAAAAATAGTATCTTGGATGTCTGTTAGAAAATGAGAACCAAATGTGATTCTGAGCAGTCTAATGCAGCCTGTCATTTCAGAGGAGAAGGGAAGGGGACCTCTCACTGGAGGCAGGAGATGCGCGCGCAGGCTCTTGGAGGTACAGCAGATCCAGGCTGTGCAGAATCCAAAGCCACCAGCTTTGGACGGAAACGTGTGCAAGTGAGCAGCATTTGCCCAAGGGCTGCTGCATTGGGGGTTCACACTCTGCTGTGCTGGCAACCATCTTCAGTCATAGTTCTTGGAAGATTTTTGAGAGTATGTAAGAGTTTCGAAGAATGAGGAGAATGGCATGCGAATAGCCATAGTTTCCCATAAGCGATGGTATTTGCACACAAGAAAAGTTCACATACTGTTAACTTCTGGGGTTTTGTATTGTATTTTTTTTAAGAAGAAACGTGACCCATATAAAGGGACGGAGGAGAAGAAGGAATGGTCCCTGTGAGAGAAGCCATATCAGAGCTGTCTTTCTGTTCAACAATTTCAGGCCCTTTTTGCTATCTTCGCCTCTCTGGTGTGCTGTTCCTGACAATCTCGCAGAAGCAATGGGGCAGGTTTCTCTCCTTTTACATGTGTCTTTGCCTCAGCCCCTCAAGCAGTTTGTTTCTTAAGCCAATAGCTCCAGCGGCTGCTGGGAACACTGTGTTCACAGTGAGTTCAGGTTGCAAACATCGATGCTGGTGCCAAAGCCCTGTGAATGATTGAAAACCTGCAGGGTACCCTTCAGTACTAACTCAGGCAGCATGCGAGTGGTTTTGGAGTGTTTTCTATCTAAACTTCTGGCTAATCTAATACTCATCTCTGCTCCAACTTTGCCCTTTCCAAGCAGCAATCCAACAGTCCTCTGGGCCTCCTTCTAAAAGCTCACAGAGGGAATTTTTTTCCTTTGGAGCTGACAAACGTGAGTGTGTTTTATTTGAAATGTACTGTTCAGAGCACCCCACCTTGGGCAGCGGTGCAGAAACACACTGCCTGCAGCGCACTCTTCTCCTGCCCTGCCTGATGGTCTCACCTCATCTTTGTGATGTATGTCAGGGAACACTTGCCTGTTACTTTTTGTGACCAGAGTCTGTGGAGAATGCAGTGACGAGAAGGCACTGAGACCACCAGCCTGCAGAGCGTTTACATCAGGTAGCATGGAGGCTTTCTGAAGTATGAAACAGAGTATGTCTCCAGAGGGAAAATTTTCTCTTGCATCTGCTTGATGGGATTCAGTTGCCTCTGCCTGTGTGAAAACGTAGATGATGTCATGATGGGACCGATAGGTCAAGATCACATCAGTAGTCAGCAATGCATGACCTAATGGAGAAGGTCAGTAAGCGTCAGCTGCGTTTCCCAGGGGGCTCTTAGAGGCTTCAGCTATTGTCACCGTAGAAAGCCCTTGGTGTGATGCCTAAGACCAACAGAGCTGTAAGGGGCACAGAGAGGGCCAGGCAGTCAAGTTTACCAGGTCCCTTGGGTTGATGGTGGTGAGCAAGCTCTTCACCTTGTAAACTCAGAGCATCCTCTGTGCTGTTGCCTGGTAGGCTGTTCTCTAAGATGACTTGCCCAGGAACACATCAACCTTCGTGGGACTTAAATAGACCCTGGAAGCGAAAACATTCCATGTCCTGCAAGTTGGGTGGCTTCAAGAGAAGTCCTCATTACTAAAGAGAAGAGATACTTCAGCCAAAACCACACCTGATCGCTATCATAGGGAGAAAGCTGCAATATTTCTTTGAGCTATTTTAAGCTGATTAAATAACTGATGGGAATGCTGGGAGCTGTTCACAACCCAGCTAGGATGCNAACGTGACCCATATAAAGGGACGGAGGAGAAGAAGGAATGGTCCCTGTGAGAGAAGCCATATCAGAGCTGTCTTTCTGTTCAACAATTTCAGGCCCTTTTTGCTATCTTCGCCTCTCTGGTGTGCTGTTCCTGACAATCTCGCAGAAGCAATGAGGCAGGTTTCTCTCCTTTTACATGTGTCTTTGCCTCAGCCCCTCAAGCAGTTTGTTTCTTAAGCCAATAGCTCCAGCGGCTGCTGGGAACACTGTGTTCACAGTGAGTTCAGGTTGCAAACATCGATGCTGGTGCCAAAGCCCTGTGAATGATTGAAAACCTGCAGGGTACCCTTCAGTACTAACTCAGGCAGCATGCGAGTGGTTTTGGAGTGTTTTCTATCTAAACTTCTGGCTAATCTAATACTCATCTCTGCTCCAACTTTGCCCTTTCCAAGCAGCAATCCAACAGTCCTCTGGGCCTCCTTCTAAAAGCTCACAGAGGGAATTTTTTTCCTTTGGAGCTGACAAACGTGAGTGTGTTTTATTTGAAATGTACTGTTCAGAGCACCCCACCTTGGGCAGCGGTGCAGAAACACACTGCCTGCAGCGCACTCTTCTCCTGCCCTGCCTGATGGTCTCACCTCATCTTTGTGATGTATGTCAGGGAACACTTGCCTGTTACTTTTTGTGACCAGAGTCTGTGGAGAATGCAGTGACGAGAAGGCACTGAGACCACCAGCCTGCAGAGCGTTTACATCAGGTAGCATGGAGGCTTTCTGAAGTATGAAACAGAGTATGTCTCCAGAGGGAAAATTTTCTCTTGCATCTGCTTGATGGGATTCAGTTGCCTCTGCCTGTGTGAAAACGTAGATGATGTCATGATGGGACCGATAGGTCAAGATCACATCAGTAGTCAGCAATGCATGACCTAATGGAGAAGGTCAGTAAGCGTCAGCTGCGTTTCCCAGGGGGCTCTTAGAGGCTTCAGCTATTGTCACCGTAGAAAGCCCTTGGTGTGATGCCTAAGACCAACAGAGCTGTAAGGGGCACAGGGAGGGCCAGGCAGTCAAGTTTACCAGGTCCCTTGGGTTGATGGTGGTGAGCAAGCTCTTCACCTTGTAAACTCAGAGCATCCTCTGTGCCGTTGCCTGGTAGGCTGTTCTCTAAGATGACTTGCCCAGGAACACATCAACCTTCGTGGGACTTAAATAGACCCTGGAAGCGAAAACATTCCATGTCCTGCAAGTTGGGTGGCTTCAAGAGAAGTCCTCATTACTAAAGAGAAGAGATACTTCAGCCAAAACCACACCTGATCGCTATCATAGGGAGAAAGCTGCAATATTTCTTTGAGCTATTTTAAGCTGATTAAATAACTGATGGGAATGCTGGGAGCTGTTCACAACCCAGCTAGGATGCCCCCCCCCCACAAAAACAAGAAAACAAAACCAGAAGGCACTCTTCTTGTGACATGTTTTGGTTCTGTCACTGTGTGTAATTTTTGTGATCACTTTGTTTCACTCAACTGCATTACCCTGGATGTGACAGGGAGGAAAATCCATCTTTCAGCAAATACTCCTCAAGCCACCTGCTGTCCCAGCAGATTGCTGCATATCTCTCTATTCCCAGAGAGCAAAACCATTTCAAGCCTGAGATTTCAGGCCAGGTTGCATACCTGCTGCTGGCCTGATCCACCTCATAGCACAAACTCTTCAGTGGGTTTTGGATGCAGCCCTTATAGCATTAAACAGCTATAATGCAGCAAGTGAACCTCCTGTGCAAGGACTTCTCTGTATTTCCAGGCTGGAGGAAGAGAAACATCCTCCTGCAAAAAACACTTCTGCAAGACCTTGCTTTTTGTATCTCTTGGACACTGCCAGCAGGAAGAGAGACTTTTACACTTGCTTTGGAAGAACTCAGGCATTGTGTACTACCTGCTCAGACACGCACTGACATTTTAACCTTTTTTCCCTGGGACATGAGATGTGTATTTCTCCATGTTTAGCTGCATTAAGACCCTTTGAAAGATTTTTATTTGAACTTTGGGTTTCCCCCTGTCTGGTTCCCTACTACCAAGCCTTGATCTGCAAAGACAGGGACTAGAAACACGCTCCTGAGCTTCTCAGTGACTGTATCTATGTATGAAGCAGCTGGCTTTGTAGACAAACGTTTGCCCATCTTTATGCCTGTCACAGCCTATTAATGTGTGGCATGACCACAATGCATCTGGAAACAGCCCAACACTAACTGCTTGCTTCCTGGCCTTGTCACCGAATCCTTCTTCCAGGTCGTCTCAGCTTCATAATTGCTTTGTTTTAAAGTGACAGTACCCTTAAGGATTTTGGTAAAAGAAAAGGAAAATTGAAAAATCTTCCTGGCAGAACCTATTCTTCTGATGCAGCAGCAGGTGCTGTGGAGGAGAGCCAACAGCAGGGATCCTCTTTGGAGGAGTTTACAGGCTGAGGATCAGAGCTTGTACTTCTCTCCTTGCTTGACAGCACAAGCTGCCTCCCTGCAGAGAGTGGTGATGGCCAAATTAAGCCTGAAATGTGACATTCACAGCTCTAAATTAGACATATGCAGTTTCACTTTGTCTCCATAATCCAGGCCAAGCAGGTGACAGTCTTCCAAGGCTTCCCAAAAGGTGGTCTCCAGGAACCTCCTCGGTGCTGTGACCAGCTCGTCCAGGACTCGATGAATTAATCCAATTTTAGATGCTTACATCATGGCAAGTTGAATCACCCTGAGCACTCCCTTTCTCTTGGTTGCGGATGAGGGGAAGCTCCTGGCCAGCTCTGAGAGCAATGCTTGCTCTATGAAATGGCAAAGTTGGGAGAGATAAATCCGATCAAGGAGAGGATAACCTGCTTTCCTCCAACCTTTTGTCCTTCCTGGTGGGCTCCATCCGAATCTACCGCAATAGGCTGACCATTTACAGCTCTTCATTATTTACTAAACCTTTACTGGATGTTTCAATAAGCACAGCCACAACTGAAAAAGATAAATGCTTGGCCAGAATTTGTCATGCACCTAATGTTTGAACATGTAAGTTTGGAGTGGAGCTCTGGACATGGGCTGGAATAAGACTGCAGAAGGTGACAGCAGTTCCTCATGCACTTGTCTGGATTTCGTGAGCTGAGAAAGCTCACAGCTGCGAGTGCACAATGCTCTCAAGGGTCTGCTCGCTTGCTCTGATAAGACAAAAGCCATGGCTAAGCTTAAAGGAAAGGTCTTTTTCCTTCTTCTTCCTATCATCTCCTTCCCCCTTCACACTGTTAATCACACTGGCAGGATGCCCTCCAGGCGGAGACTATTCTGAGAGCTGGGTGAGAGGAGGGTGCCGAGCGGGAACAGCTGGCTGTGCGTTTTCCTTCGCTAGTGCTGTTTGGCTGTGATTAATGCACATGGAAAATAATCAACACATTCAGCCTAATTCTGCAGAATTATTAAAGGGAGGATAGCAAGGGGAGAGGAGAGCTTTTGCTGCTTTTATTCCATTTGTAGCATGGAGGCCAGGTGCTGTGTGAACACGGTCAGGTGACATCAGGCACCTCATTTTTAAGGCAGGGAGAAAAATTTGTTGCCGTTCTGTTTTTTTTTTTTTTTCCTGGAAAAGGCAGTATCAGTCTGAGCTTTGCAGATCTCCTGTTACTTCCTTAAACAGGATCAAAAGAAGCTAACTCATCAGTAAAACTAACAGTTTGCATTAAAACAAAGAGGGATTGCAGATTGAGAGTCTTTGGAAAATGGGATTATTATGCCTTGCCCTGAGCTGGTGATCATCTCTCAACCCTTCACCCCTCCTTGCCACACACTGTTCAGGCAGTGACGCCGATGGTGACAGGTACCACAAATTGCTGCTGATTCCTGGGGAAAAGGCACCGTACAGGGGCTGGCTGAGGCAGACAGCTGGGAGCTGGGTGCATTGCGACAACGTGGTGCCCATCTTCCTTACACCCATCATCAAAGCTGTTTTGTTTAAATCTGGGTCAGATGCTATCTCCTTACAGTGTGCCCACGTGTTCGGCAAGAGCATCTTGCTGACCACACCTAATGCTGACAAGTCCACCACTTACTGGCATGATCTTTCTTTGTCTTGTTAAAAAGGAAAACATTATCTTGTTTTACAAGCTGGAGGTTTTGTAAATCTTTCTTCCTTTCATGTCTTTAAAACTATTGGTTTATTGGAGAGATTGTAACATTTCTCCAGACTTTATAATGCACTAACTGAAACACAAAAATGACTGATATGAAAAATATTAGAAAAGCCTCTGTTGTGATTACATTTACATTCTTTTCTGATACAAGAAAGTATGTCAGCTACTTATTTTAATTGTGCTTTTTTAAGACTTTGAATTTGCATTTTTATTTATTTTCCGTTTTCTTGTAATTTCCATTTACTAACACAAAATTAATGTTTCTTGTCCCTGCTGAGCTTACTGCTGTTATTTTTTTCTTTAATTTTCTGACTTTGCAAACATTGATTGGGGTTTTTTTTTTGCCTGCTAGGTTTCTACAGGTGTCCCTGCCTAATCAAGAGAAATTATTGCCCATAAGTGCTTAATTCCAGAGTCCAGAGATACCATTTAAGACAGAGACAGGAATCTTTGATCTCTGAATCAAACTGTAAAGAGTAATTGTGTGCCATGGCATTTACCAGTCAGGCTCTTTGATATTTCCCTGTCAAAGCTGAGTGCGAGGCTGAAGATGCCTCCTGCTTTGCTGGAGAGCTGGTGTCTGCGTGGGCGTCCTGCTGCCTTCTGGGGCCATTGGAAGCAGCGGGTGCATGGCAAAGTGGTGGGAGTGGCATGTCGAAGGAATACCCCCTGGTGCCTTCCTGCCTGCTGTGGCACTGGTGATGTCCCTTGGGGGACCATGAGCATGTAGCTGGGAGTTGAAGGTGGCACTGATGTTTCTGCCTGGGGATGTGGCAGCACTGGGAGGCTGGGGCACAAGGAAAACCCTGCTGGGGTTAGGTTTCTGGGGGCAGCCTGACTGTGTGAGACCACCTTGGTTGGTCCAAATGAAGCAGCTCAGAGGTCCTTGCTGGGGAGGTGCCTGGACAGCAGTGAGAACATTCATGTGGTCCCTGCAAAGAGACCACATGAAGGGAGACGTGGACTTCTGCCGCAGACTTTGGGCCTCAACACAAGAACAAGCGCAAGGGTTCTATCTCGATTTCAGAAAAGCATTTGACACCGTCTCCCACAGTATCCTTGTGGCTAAACTGAGGAAGTGTTATCTGGATGATCGGGTGGTGAGATGGATTGTGAACTGGCTGGAGAAAGGAAGCCAGAGAATTGTGGTGAATGGGATGGAGTCTAGTTGGAGGCCTGTATCTAGTGGAGTCCCCCAGGGTTCGGTATTGGGACCTGTGCTGTTCAATATATTCATCAACGACTTGGATG